>RJWJ010001275.1:0-140519 GCA_004363605.1 Indri indri | reverse complement strand
AAAAAAATTTTTAATTAAAAAAAAATCTTTAAGGCCATCCCTCCCATCACAGGCCAGGAGACCTAGGAGGACAGAATGGTTTCAGGGGCCAGGACAGGGGTCCCTCTGCCCTGCACCACCTTGGGATGTTGCTTCCCACATCCTTGCTCCTCTGGCTCTAGCTCTGGCTGAAACGTCCCAGATACTGCTTGGGCTGCCACTTCAGGGGCACAAGCCATAAGCCTGGTGGTACGCAGAATGCAAGAGTGGTGGAGGCTTGGTAGCTGCCACCTAGATTTTGGAGGATGTGTCAGAAAGCTGGATGCCCAAGCAGAGCCCCACAGAGAGATGCCACTAACACAATGCCAAGTGGGAATGTGGGCTTGGAGCCTCTGCAGAAAGTCCCCACAGCGGCACGGCTTAGTGGAGCTGTGGAAGCAGGGCCACCGCTCTCCAGACCCCAGAATTACAGAGTCACTGGCAGTATGCAATCTCAGCCTGGAAAAGCCACAGGCATTGGGCTCCGGCCATGAGAGCAGCCACGTGGGCTTGGACCACTATTGTGTCTTGGAAGTAAATAACTTGATTTTGATTTTAATGGCTCATACATGTAAGGAATTTACCTTGAATCTCAGATGAGACTTTGGGCTTTGGACCT
Source organism: Indri indri (assembly GCA_004363605.1). Lineage (NCBI taxonomy): Eukaryota > Metazoa > Chordata > Mammalia > Primates > Indriidae > Indri > Indri indri. The sequence goes on along the minus strand of RJWJ010001275.1, from coordinate 139,882 downwards.
TTTTTTTTTTGAGACAGAGTCTCACTCTCGCCTGGGGGCGAGTGCTGTGGCGTCAGCCTAGCTCACAGCAACCTCAGACTCCTGGGCTCAAGCAATCCTACTGTCTCAGCCTCCCGAGTAGCTGGGACTACAGGCATGCGCCACCATGCCCGGCCAATTTTTTTTTTCTATATATATTTTTAGCTGTCCAATTAATTTCTTTCTATTTTTCGTAGAGACGGGGTCTCACTCTTGCTCAGGCTGGTCTCGAACTCCTGAGCTCAGAACGATCCGCCCGCCTCGGCCTCCCAGAGTGCTAGGATTACAGGTGTGGCCTGGGCTTTGGACTTTTGAGTTGATGCTGGAATACGTTAAAACTTTTGTGCACTATTGGGAAGGAATGACTATATTTTGCAATGTGAAAAGATCATGAGGTTTTGGGGGGCCTGGGGCAGTTTGTATATTTGTCCCCGCCAAACCTCGTGTTGAAATGCGATCCCCAGTGTTGGAGGTGGGGCCTACTGGGAGGTGTTTGTGTCATGGGGGCAGATCCGATCCCTCATGAGGCTTGGAACCATCCTCTCCTAATGAGTGAGTGAGTGAGTTCCCACTCTGCTCATTCCCATGAGAGCTGATTGTTACACAGAGTCTGACACCCCGCCACCCCCACCCTACTCCCCTCTGCTCTTTCACCAGGTGTCCTCTGCATGCTCCACTCCCCTTCCCCTTCCACCAGGAATGGAAGTGGCCTGCGGCCCTCCCAAGAAGCAGATGCTGGCCCCCCTGCTGCTTACACAGCCTGCAGAACTCTGAACCAAATAAACCTCTTTTCTTTGTAAGTTACCGAGGGGAAAATACGAGTTCCCCACCACTGGCTTTCAGTGTTTCACAGGACTCATACAGGTGTCTTTTGAATTTAGAGATATAGATCGAAACAAAACAGCTGAAAGAAATACGGAGCAAAAGGGTATGCTTAAGTAGCTCCTTTTGTGCAGATGGCCAGAAGTCTTAAGACCGGTTTGAACTGTGTTAAGCTGCCTTAGTTGCCTTAGTCCCCTTTAGTTAACTGTAATACTAAAGTCCCCGCCTAATGGGAAGTTCTGTGCACGCTCAACCTGTGTTGTGTGCAAATATACAAAGACGGGGTGGGTGGGGAGACAGAGAGCTCTGCATCACGAGCCACAAAGAAATTCAAGGCTGATGAACAGGCAGGCAGCGCGGATCTTATCTCCACAGAACTCCTGCTGCCGCCCAGGAGTGAGTGCCAGGAGGATTCTTGTCTCCACTAGGAATGAGAGCCCTGCATGAGTAACCTCCCGTAAACTCATCTAACTCACCAAGCTGGACTTGTCTGAGTCATTTCTTTGGTCTCTTGGCACCATTTCAGTTTGGAGGGCGGGTTTTCTACACCAGCCTGGGATTTTCCTGAAACAATTACCCAGCTTCAGGTATTCCTTTATAGCAACACGCATGGACTAAGGCATGGTTTCTTCCCTTCCAATGTCCTGGGCACCTGGACCCCTGACCACACCCTCCTGGTCTTCCTCGTCTCCCTGGTCATGCCATCTCAGTGTCTTTGCTGGCTCCCTGGGCCCTGGGGCTCAGTCCTTTCCTCTTCTCTGCCTACGTCTCTGTCTGCACTCTCCCCCTTGGTGATCTGACCCATTCTCACCTGAACATGCTGTTCATATGCCAGTGGCTTCCAAGCCTGTCTTTCTAGCCACTGCTCCCCAAATCCCCAACTCTATATCCAACTGCCGGATAACATCTCCACTCCACACACCCTACAGTAGCCTACAGGACCTCACAGCGTCCCTTCCGCCAGACCCGTGGCCTCTCTCACTGCCTCTCCTGCCTCCCTCCAGCTACCAGCCTCCTTGCCGCTCCTGAACACACTTGCTATTCCTGCCTCAGGGCCTTTGCACCTGCTATTCTCTCTTTCTGGAACACTCCTCCCCCAGACATCCTTAAATCTTTTTTTCTACCCTGACCCCCCTGTTTAATCCTGCTACCTGCACCTCACCCCAGCATTCCCAATCCCCCCACCCTTCTCTGCTTTTATTTTGTTTATAGCATCTCTCACCTTCTAACATGCTGTATAATTTACTGGTTTATTATGTTTTCTCTTATCTTTTTCTTTACGGGCTGACGCGTAAGCTCCTTGAAGGAAAGAACGTTTTCTCATTTATTGATACATCCTAAGTACGTGGAATGGTGCCTAGCACATAGTAGCACTCAGAAAAAACGTGCTTAAATATGCTAAATTACATATTTTTAAATTTATTAACAAGTCTTAAAAATATTTATTGAACAAATGAATGAACAGATAACAGCGTAACTTCCCTCTAAACCTTCCATGCCTCCCTACTGCCTACAAGACAAAGTCCAAGCATCTTACCAAGGCATTCAAAGCCCCCAGCTGGCCTTGAACTATCTATCTAAGTGAACTATTGAATTATCTGTGTGCTTGAGTTCTCATATTTTAAGAAAGTATCTCCTAGAAGGGCAGTGGTCTGCACACGCTGCCTCCAATAGCTCAGCCTGCCTTCCGTCCCCAATCCCATCTGGGTCCACCTCTGCCCTCCAATGCTCCTGCCCACCACTGTAAGATGACTCTTCCTGAAATGCAGCTCTGTGTCCCTCACTGGGCAAACCCATCCCCGCCTTGCAGAGCATGCAGGCAGGGATGTGCTGCCTGGAGGCATTGCACCCAAGCCTGGAGCAGGCAGAGGTTGTATAATGCCATGTACATCTTGTATTCTAGAGCCCTATTTGGTATTTAGTAGTTGCTTAAACAATGCAAGCCAAGGACCCACATACTCTTGCTGAGCCTCCAATGTGCCAGCCCAAGGCTAGGCACTGGGTCACAGAGCTGGGGACACGACTAGGGCTGGTCAAGTACCTCAGTTAGTTGCCATCCAGATAGCGTGTCCCAAGGCTGCCCCTAACTCAGGCCATCAGGTGTCTGGGCCTGGAGTGCACTTCCTACCTCTGCAGGCCCAGCCCAAGCCTCACCTCCTACAGGAAACCTCTCTGGAGCCACCCGGCCTCTGACTTCCTAGCTTTACCCTGGCAGCCAGTTAAGTGGGGGTGATAAAGGCCCCTAATGTTTCTCTGGCATTTTATTACTGCACTTACATGATCATTCCGTGGCTGTCGTCTCAGAACCACTTTCAGAGGTATACAGGAGGGGCATCGTTAAGCCCAGTTTACAAAGGAGAAAGTAGGCTCCACCTGCCTCGACAACAAGGTCAAGGACACTCGGCAGGGTGGAGCTGGGACAGGCACCCAGGCTTGGCGAGGCCACATTGCGGTTTCTGCCCGCTGCGTGCCGCCTGGACCTGTGTAGGTGAACACAGCCTCTCTCCTACAGCAACCTGAGCTCTTGAGGGTAGACACCGTGCCCTTGCCCCATTCTCCTGCCCTGTCCCGCACCCTCCAACTCCCAGCACGGGGCCCAGAAACTGCACGGACCGACGGAGGAGTGTGTGTGAGCAGAGGACGGGAGCCCGAGCAGGAGGGCATGACGGGGATCGCCGTGTGGGCGTGCAAGGCGCCGGCGCGGCTCTCCAAGGCAGGCAGGGAGTGGCCACAAGAACCCAAGCCGACGCAGAGGACTCAGCATGACTCTGCCACTTTTGAGCCACGTAACTGTGGGTGAGCTCATTCATGCCTCAACTCAGTCTCCACGTGTTCATGGGAGTAACAACAGTGTCCCAGCTACCTCCCTGCAGGGGACAGCAGGACCAGCAAAGCACCTTGCCTTGAACAGAGCACCTACCCTGGTCAACAGCCAGGAGAACTTGTGGCTTAAGAACTGGGTGGCTACTCTGACACTCAGGGCGGCCCAGCCTGGGCTCCTTTCCTTCAGATGAGCATGTCCCCAACTGGGAAGAGCCCTCCCTTGGGGGCAGCAGGATGCTGCCCACACCTGTGTCCCCATTGTGCACCCCAGAGCCCTTGCTAGGACATCTGTGGGACGTGTCACACACAGCATGTCCAGAACTGAACTCCTACCCATCTCCCCGCTCCTGCCTGCCCACGTCAGGGGATGGCAGCTCCTTCCTCCCTTCCTCCTCTCCCGGGCCAGAGTCCTTGGAGTCGCCCTTGCTGCTTCTCTTTCCCCCACACCCCCATCCGCTCCCTCAGCAAACGCTGCCACTCTACCTTCAGAGCATTGGCTCAACAGCGGGGCAGTGCTGTGTCCCACTGTCCTTACCTGCAAAGAGGCAGCTTCCCCTGGCCCCCCAGAGACCCAGGATCGACTGTGTCTCCCAGCACTTCTGTCTCTCTGTGTCTGTCTCTTTTTTTCTCTCTGTCTCTCTCTCTCTCTGTCTCTCTGTCTCTATCTCTCCCTCCTCCCCGATGGCCCTCCTGTGCTGCCACAGCCCCTGTCTTTTCCAGCGCGGCAGCAGAGACAGCCCTCTGTGGAACCTGAGCCCGACTCTGCTGCCCACCACATCATTCTTCTGGGTCAAGGCCACCGAGTGCGCCCTTTTCACTAAGCGTGAAAGCCGAAGTCCCCCTGGCCTAAAAGACTCTCTCCTGTTATCTCCCCACCTTATCTCACCACTCCCCCCGACAAGTCCCCCAGGCCAGCAGCGCTAGTCCTGGATGTTCCCAGGCCTCAGGCCCTCATCACCTGCCAGGTTTTGCTCAGCTCTCACCTTCTTCTGGAGGTCCACCTTGACCTTCCTAATTAAAATTTTAACTCACTCCCAGCCACCCCCCAACCCTGACCCTGCACCTCATTCCTTTCAGCCTGTTCTATTTTTCCCACAGCCCTAACCACCTTCTATCATACTGTGAAATCGAGTTATTTATTACGCTTATTGTTTTCCCACCTCTTGCCACTAGAATGCATGCTCCGTGAGGACAGGTGCGTGAGTCCTGTATTCTGTGGTTCACGGTACTTCCCGCTGCCTAGAGCAGCGCCTGGCAGCAAAGCAGGCGCTCGACAGGGATTTGTCAGACACAGGAGCAAGCACACGAATGCGGGGTGCCGGCCCCGCCTTGCAGCTGCCCGTCTGGGAGCACAGCGCGCTCTCTCCCAGGTACCAACGGCCACAGTTCTTGGCACCTGAGGGGGCTTCCAACTCAAACGAAGTTAAAATGAAGGTGAGGACAGGGTCAGTGGAGGTCATGTGCTGGACCTCGTGACGCTCCCTAAACCCCACAGGGCAGGACGGACAATCCCTCCTCCCTCCTCCCCTTCCGTTCTGAAGAGCACCAGCCCCTCCCCTGCTGTCACCCACACAGTTTCCACAGCAACAAGAGCTTCCTTAATAATGTGATTAAACAGCTGGATGGGGCTGATAAGGGGAAAGTCCAGCCCACAGAATGGGCCACAAGGCAGACGCCCCCGCATGGGCACTGAGGCTGAAATCCCTGCTGACTCCAAGAGGTGGCAGGTGGGGGCGAGGACCCTGGAGCCCTCTCCCCCAGCTCTGCCAGGGACTTCCCAGCCCCTGGGGCCCCAGGCCTGTTGACAGGGTATTGTCAGGAGAAAACTCATTACTTCCTTAATCCTGTGTGGTGGGGGAAGGGGGAAGCCACCAGTGCCCTGCAACTCCTCAGGTCACAGACTGGGAAGGGATCGACTGGCAGATCGTTTATCTTCGCAGAAATGGAGGTACAGAAAGGGTAGGACAGGCTCCGGTCCCCACTGGTGGGCTGCCTTGGCCAAAACAGGAAGCCTTCGGAAGGCCTGGCGGGGGTGGTCCAAAACTGTCTGTGCTGGGCTAGTCTAAGGCTCACAGGCCCAGCTGGCCAATCCACTTGTGCAAGAGGCCTGCCGGCCCACAGCAACTTGGGTTCACGGAGCTGCTCTGTGGACCAGGGTTCTCATTCAGGTTCATGGCAGCAGAGCCCCATGCTGACGCTGGGAGTTGGACCCGGGGAGTCTCACTCCAGAGTCCCAGCCCGTAACCACGGGGTTACACCTCTGTGCTCTGTAGGGCTCCAGCATGACACCCCACCTTGGGGATAGAACATGTGTGTCCAGATCACTCTTCAGCCATGCAGCCCACCCTCGCGTCACCTGCTTTTTGCAGTTGGCCTCGCACAGGGGGAGAGGCTGCCAACGCCCGGGCAGTGGACTAGCTGGGGCTGTAGGAGGCCCGGCGCTGGAAACCTGAATGTCCAGTTAGAAGGAGAAATCCAATCCCAGCGTTAAGCACACCCCCATTCCCACCCACACCCTGCCCTCTGCCAGCCCCACCCCTGGACCCAGCAGGTGGGGGAGGGCAGAGGCCCAGCTACCACAACAATGACATGCCAGGTCTCATCCCTCACGCCCCCTCCTGCCCCCCCTATTGCCCCTGGAACAGTCCCGCTGCGGGGCGGCAGACACAGCTCAGGCACTCGGGCCCTGCCACTACCCTAGCTGTAGTCCCTGCTAGGACCTGCCTCCCTGGAGGCCCCTGGTGCTTCAGGATCATCTCCCTGTCTGGGGGCCAGCAGGCAGGCTTGGCAAAGCTCCCTCCTGAATGCCACTTCCCTGACTCACTTCCTTCCCCAAGTCTCCAGCCCTCAGAGACCCAGGCCCAGCGGGGGAGAAGCCAGCCTGGGGCCATGAGGAAAGAAATCCCCTAGCCAGAAGCCAAGAGTTCAGAGGTCAGAGCTGTGCCACACTGGATTCACCGCCCCCACCTGTGACGGAGGCAGGGAATTCCAGGATCCCCGGCCTGGCAGGGAGGACTCGGTTCTTGGGAGCAGAGGCAAGCTCTGGTGTCCAACAGGCTGAGCAGCGTCCACTTCCCACCCACCTGCCCACCTCAGGGGCCCCCCCTCTGCCAGTCTCCCTGTAGCTTTGCAGGTGACCGTCTTCATTTGAGAGTCAAAATGCACTGACGCTGGAGCCTTGTCCATTACTCATGTGTCCTGGTGGCTGACTGATCCCCAGGCAGAGACCCTTATCCCGAGGAGCTCTGAAACTTAGAGGGCTTAATCAAGGCCTCGGCCCCCCGAGCCCGAGGTTCATCCTCCCGGAATCATCACCAGGCCACTCTAGACCTGAAGGGGGCCCCAGAGCCCAGCTGGAGCCCAGAGAAAGTGAGTAATTTGCCCAAAGTCACAAAGTGAGTAAGTGGCAGAATCGGGACTAGCCAGAACAGAGCAGGAGACACAGGGAGCTTAGCCTCCAAAGGGCCAGGGCTTTGTCTCCTCAGGGTGGTAAACGGCTAAGGGAACATGGAACAGAGTAGTCCCCACTCCTCCCACAGATACGAAACAGAAACATTGATAGTGGGGAATACGTAACAGAGGAAATGGCCTGAAAATAAATGTGTTTGTTTTTTTGAGACAGAGTCTCGCTCTGTTGCCAGGGCCAGAGTGCCATGGCATCAGCCTAGCTCGCAACAACCTTAAACTCCTGGGCTCCAGCGATCCTCCTGCCTCAGCCTCCCAAGTAGCTGGGACTACAGGGTAGCGCCACCATGCCCGGCTAATTTTTTTCTATTTTTAGTAGAGACGGGGTCTCACTCTTGCTCAGAGCTGGTCTTGAACTCCTGACCTCAAGCGATCCTCCTGCCGTGGCCCTCCAGAGTGCTAGGATTACAGGCATGAGCCACCGCACCTGGCCCTGGAAAAAATGTTTTATGTGTCTTTAAAACATCCTCCAACTCCTTTTGGAGAGCTAGGACCTGCATTCCTGCCTCAGGCCAGTGGTCAGGGGAATGTCTAAAGTTCTTTATGCTATAGGAGACTGCCTGCTACCGAGGCCCTGGGTGTAGGTCACCAGATTGTCTTCAGCAGAGATGGGACAATAGGAATCATCAACTGTAGTTGAACAGCAATTGCCTGAAGCTGAGAACACACCCTTTTAAAGCTCTGTATTTCTGCTTATTATTAGGACGATGGCATTTTTAGACAGCAGTCTCCATCCTCCTCATTTGCCAGCAAATTAATAAAACTCCTCTTTCCTTCTCCTCAAACCACTTGTCTTCATTCTTCTGATGTGGCCTCGGGGACAAGTGCTGAGCTTTAGATAACAAGGGCACCTTCCCTGTGGGCCTGACCAGAGGGAGACCTGTGGGCCTCTACCAAAAGCTGCTGCTAAGTAAACTCCATGTCTAGAGCAGGGAAAGAGCCAGGGAAAGGGGGGTCTGGAAATCTCAGAGGAGGAATCAGTGAACCCTCGCTGACCCATCTTCCCTCTTCCCAGTTGGTCACAGAATCTCAGGAACCCACCTCCTTGCCTGGCTTGAATCCTCTCTCTAGCGTCCCCACATGGTCACCATGTGCTTACACACCCCCGGTGATGGGGAGCTCACTAGTTCTCAGGCAGTCAGTGCCATCTTTGCACAACTTTCATGGTCAGGCTCGTCAGATTTCTGAGCTTCCTGGGGCCATGAGATCAAGGTTAATTCTGCAAACAGGTGTTTACCTGAAGGTAAACAGCCCCAGCCCCTCGTCCATGTTTTCTCTTTGCCACCTGGGTGCCCCCCATCCTCTACTGCTCAGAACAGAGAGAAATCCTGCAGGCCAGGGGCAGAGGGCAGAGTGAAGGGATACCACCACCCCGATTATTCTAGAGGCGCCTCTGGCCTCATGAGTAGTTTGATCACACGATTCACTCTTTCGGAATTTGCACAAAAACTCCCAAGGCACGCTCAGAGATGTTGGTAACCTGGCCCAAAGTGGATGGAGGTGAGAGAGCAATTCAAAAAAAGAGATAAATCATTTACCCAGCAAGGGGTGTGTGTAAGTACACGGAAGTGTGGGTGTATGTTCCAGGGTCATGCGTCACCTGAGTCTCCTAGTCTCAAATTTAGCCAAGATCAGCTGCCCTGTTCCCCAGCAAACAGCTAACATGGAGCCTCTGACCTAGAAGGCCTGCCTGCACTTTCTTCTAGGTCTTCCCAGGTTTAACGTTCCCTTCTCCCGTCCAAGTACTAGCCAGGCCCAACCCTGCTTAGCTTCCGAGATCAGACAAGATCGGGCGCATTCAGGGTGGTTTGGCCGTAGACTAATGTCCCCTTCTAACCTCACTTCTCTTTCTCCTCTGTCCTCTTCCTAGGGGTGTCAGGACCTGCTACCCATAGAGAGTTTCTTAGTTCTCAAGATCATTTCACATCCCCTATGTCGTCTGATCCCTGTGAAAATCTTGTGAGGTGGGTAGAGGTGGGTTATTTCCCCATTTCACAGTTGGAGAAACTGAGGCTATGGAGATAAGCTAGCAAAAGTCTTGGTAGAGTAAACAAGTAGCCCAGAGCTGCCTGAACACTGCACCCCCTCTCACTCCTTTCACCCCCTTTTCACCCCTAGTTCAGGTACTTCCTGGGTACCTTGAGCTGCTTCCCCCAAGGGGGATCGCCTCCAGGGCCCTAAGGTAAAAGGTCCCAGGGGAGGTATGCCTGAATAATATGCAATGAAAATGAGATGCAACGTGGCACACCCAGAACTCCAGGCCTTTAGTGTAGCTGAGTTATAGTTTAGGCTCCAGAATCGGGGCTCAGACCCTTTCTCTTTTCAGCAATTCAAACCCTCGGGGGGGGGCTGGGGGCCTTCCTGCGGTCTCCACTCCCCATCCCCACTCACCAGCCACACTAGGTGCAGCCTGGAACAGCTTTCAGGAGCCAAGAAGATCATGTGAAAGATGTTTAGAGATTGGGGTGGGAAGGGGAGTAGTCAGTTTCCTGCCATTTTAACGTGTCCAAGCAGAGGCCCCATGAGAGCTCCCTGATATGGATGAGCTGCCTGTCACTGGGGTGCTCAAAGGAGGTGCGTTCCACTCCTGAGCAGCAAGGACAAGTTCAGGGGCCAAAGGGCCCAGAGGCTCAAAGGTGCAATGTCAAGCAATGGCAAGGTTAGAACCAACTGTATCCCAGGGCTCCTGTTTCCCAGTCGAGCACTCTGTACTTGATGGTTGTGTGACCTTTTCTCCCTTGGCCTCAGTTTCCCTAGCTCTACGATGAAGGGTTGGACTAGCCCCCAAGCTCTGACTTTCTTGGATTCTAGAATCACACGAAAGGGTAGAACCAAAGGATCTCTGAGCTTGGGACAAAAAGGGAGTCCCGAGTTCCCCAACTCCAGGTTCCTTGAGACCAGGTCACCATCTCTGTACAGTCCTAAGCTCTCAAGGTTTAGCTGTCCCCTCAGCAACAACCAGTCCTTGTGCCTGAGACTTGGACACAGTGTCGTCTTGATTTTCTGTCTGAGCACTCCGGACACCATGACCATGTCATGATTGCTGAAATAACAGGAAAATATCTAACCTGGTAATTTGCTAGTAACACCTAAAGATCAGTCATGAGCTCTCTCTCCCTAGCTGGCAGGCACCCTGAAGGGTTCCGTTGTCTGAAAAGAGCAGAAAGACAGAAAGGAAGTGTAAATCTTTCTCTGGACAGCAGAGGAGCAAAACATCAGACCTCAAGTCCTGCCCAAAATCATATCTTAAGGGCTAGATGGCCGACATCTGTTGTTATCTGTCTGCCAAGAAGAAAGAGGAGTGGATGCAGGGTTCATTTACAGTACCCCGTTAATTCAGCTACAGCCATAAATCATCTTCACCCCCTTTTTACAATTCCTAAGTAAAAAGTCTGCCTACATGATTCTTTCTGCCAACACACTCTTCGTCTTCCTCTCTTGTGTTTGGCCCTTTCCCCACTTGGGAAAGTAAAATAAATTTCTTCTTTCCATCCTAATCTTTGCCTGGAGAAATTTTTCTCAAACCTGCATGCACCAGCACTCCACCCTAACAATGACCCAGCCGTGGCGAAGCGAGTAGTGAAAGGAACTATACCCACGAGCCAAAGGCGCAACCTCTGGACCCTGGTGACAAGTGGACAGTCCAAGCTGGTTAATAGATGAAGTTCCTGTAGGGCTAGGAAGGAAGGGCAGTGTCAGAGAAGTTATACCATCTCAGGTTAAACTTTTGGTCACCCAGAGAAAAAGAGAGACTCCTAAAGAGAATTTTTCACAGGTAGAGGCACTCCACTGCCCCAGGTTTCAAAAAATCCAGTAATGCTTTCAGCCCATCCCAAACACAGCCCAAGAGTGTGGTTCTGGACTTATACACCTATGCACACACGCATGCACAGCACACACCTATGGATAAGACCCTATGCATACACACATATACACACACAGAGCACAAATGAACAAATACTCAAAATGAGAAAAAGACTTAGAGATTGGGGTTCAGAGGTCCTGGACGTGAGACCAGTTTATGCTGGGCACCCTTGGATGACCACAGATAAGACCCTCTAATCTGAGCTCCATCTGTAAAACGAACACCACACTATCACTTGCTCTTGGACTGTTTACACTCAATGCACCCTAACTGTTCAGGGGGGCCTGGGATCAGGAGGCTGTCTTAGAAAGAGATTTGGGGTGAGTCACAAAATGGCCTGCTTTTCTATCCCAGCGCTGCCTTCATTGAACTGGATAACTTTAGGCAAGTCCCTTCCTCTCTCTGGGCCCTTTCTCCATCTGTAAAAGGAGAGGGTTGGACTAGAGCAACCCGGATCCCCTGTACCTGTAAGGTCCTGTGTCCAGAGTGGGGTCCGCCCCTTCCCACACCTGCCCCTGTCCTGGGGGGTAAGGATGGCTTGCTTGCTCTCAGACCTGCCACCTGGTGGCTCTTTCCCAAGGAAAGGCAGGCGGCAGGCCCCCTTCCCAAGAACGGTGAGGACCTGCACAGGTACTCCCAAAGTACCTGGATGGCAGGTGCTCTGGATGCCCTGGGAGTCCCAGAGCAGGGGTGGCGACGGGGCAACCCTGCCCTAGTCTGTGGGGCAGAAGGGGCAAGCAGGAACCCGGCTAACGGCGAAATGTTCCTTGTTCATCAGACAGAGGGGCTAGGGCGAAGCAGCAAGTGGGGGCGCTTCCCCACTCCCGGGGGTGCCATGCATGGTGCCTCACTATCCTGGGCTCCTCCGTGGGGCCAGGAAGGGTGGAGCAGGACACCGCGCGGGACCGGCTGAGAGGAGGGGGCGACCGGCGCGGACAGAGTAGCTCCCACCCAGCCCCACCCCGGCGCCCCATCGCCCTCTCCCGGGCCATCTCAGGGGCTCGGCCACCACGCACGCCCTCCATCCCAGGACAGCTGCCCGCCTCGGCGGGAAGGCAGGCAGCGGGGACCAGGCGAACCTGGCCGACCCCAGCCCCCGCCACCGTGACCACTGGGCCCCGCCCCTTACCCAGAACTTGGAGCTTAGCTCCCCGGAACCGCACAGGGCGTCCATGGGGTCGAGGCGCCTTGGCGACGAAGGCGAGCGCGGTGCCACCAGCGCGGGCCACAACGGGTGCCCTGGCAGCCGCCTCCGACCCCCGCGCCCCGCCCCCCGGCCCGCCCGCCTGCCGAGCCCGGCCCCCAGGCTCTTTGGGTCGGGCTCTCACGTCCGTCTCTGCGGGTTGCGTCAGCACCCCGCCTCTGTGAAACTTCGGAGGCGCTGGGAGGGACTTTGGGGCAGAGGTGGGGGGCCGTTGACAAAGGGACAGCCACTTCGAGTGGCCCCTGGGCCATGAGGGAGAGATGCCCCTCTAGGTACTGAGGCTGATAGGCCTAGAGCAGAGTGTTTGCAAGGGGGGAACTGGGGTACACAGGCTCCCACACCCCCCGCCACAACTCCGTGGGGCCCGACGAGTTGGGGAGACGGAGAGAGATTTGGCAATCCTCTTTTAGTAAAAAAGAAATCTTTGAGAAGGTCAGGGTCATCTCTGGACGTCTGTTTCCTTATCTGTAAAATGGGAAGAGCTTGTGTGCCCAATCAGGAAGGCTACCTCTTCCCCACAAGTTGCCAGAGACAACTGGCAGACAACACACGGTGAAGCGGTGCGTGCTCCTGCGTGTGTGTCCCCGGGGAGCGGGGGACGGCAGGAGGCCACAGCAGCATCCAGACCGCGGCCTCCTATAGTCCTCTTAAATTGCTGCCTTCTGAGGCTCTGCGGCTCCCTGATCTCGTCCTGTCACTTCAGTGCCTGCCTGTGCCTCTACTTTCACGTCTGTGAAATAGGGATAATCATAGTAGCATCTTCCTCACAGGGTTCTCTGAGGGCTCACTGGGAAGGGTACCTAAAGCACATTGACTGGCACACTTAGTAGGCACCCAACATGTGTCAATTTCTTCCACTTCAGCCTGATCAGGGTGGGGATGGGCAGGTGAACCCAGGAAGAGGCCCCCATTAGCATCCTCCTCCTAAGGTGGAAATTCCACATTCCCCATCTGTAAAATGGGCTTGGAGTCGGTGGCCTTTTCCTGTTTGCCCCAGCTTGGCCATGTCAGGATCCCTCCATCTCTCACTCCCCCAGTCACCCTTTCGTCCTTAACAGGGTCTTAGAAGCCAATTCACCATCCCTTCTTGGGACCTAAAAGGAATTCTCCCTGGGCAGATCTTCGCCTGGCTCAGCTTTCCACACCTCTGCCTGCAAAATCTGCCTCATTTCGCCCTGGCCATCCCTTTCCTGGCACTTGTTCTCGAGAGAAGGTGTTTCCTTCCTTGGCTTCTCAGTGGCGGGCGTGGGCGGGAGCCAGTAAGATAGCACAGAAGTGGTCGGCCACCTCCTGTCTCTCTAGGAAGGCAGGAAGTCACCAGAAGGGAAGTCTCTTCAGCTGTGGGCTATCAGAACCGAGATCTGGGCGGGCACAGGATGGCGGTGGGAATGAGGTGGACAAGGCTCCCCCATCCCCGGCTGTTGGATTGGGGGCCTCCACCCCTCCACTGGGCCAGTCCTGTTAGCCTCCTCTCTGTCCGCCCCCTTCCCTGCACTCACCCACTCACACCCACCCTCTCCTGTCCTCCCACCCCTTCTCTGGGCAAAAGACTTTACCGAGATTTCACACCTTGTCACGTGTGCCTTGGGTTATATATAGTTGTGAAGATTCTGTTTCCTGACAGTCAGAGAGGTCCCCAAGGGCAGGGACTGACTGAGTCACCTCCAATCGCCCGCCCCCCATGCCTGGGGCAGTACCTTTTGTATACTGTGTGACCTCAACAAGCTTCTTGATGTCTCTGAGACTTAGTTTCCTCAGGAACTTGGGCAAGGTGTCATCTATGCTCTCTCCCAGCCCTGGTGGTCCAGGCTGCTATGGCCCGGGCAGCTGGGAATCTTCCTCTATTCCCTCCCCAGCCCCGGTCATGGCTTCACGAGCACCCTCGGCCCCTGGGTTGTTGCCTTGATCTACCCACCAGCACCCTCTCACTCTCACTCCTCTCCCAATCCTCTAAGGCTTGTGGGGTCTTAGGCACCAGATAAACCAGCAAGGTTGGCTCTGGGACTGGGGGGACTTGGGGGCTCTCCTTCAGAGTCCTTCAGGAATTAAGCTCCCCAATCAGACCTCCTTCCTGAGACGGGGAGCCCAGAACTAGCCCAGACTTCCACCGGGGACCTTCCAGCCCCAAGGTTGGCTGGGCAGTCCAATGGTTAGGGCTCTAGCTTGGGGCTAGGTCCATTAGGTTCTGGCTTCAATACTGGGGCTGAAGCACCATCCCTTTTGGCCCTGGCCTTTTCATCTTGCCATCGCCTTCCCAATGCTACAGCACTGAGTGGGAGACTCTGAGATCATGGTGGGGGCCCTTGGGGATCCTTGCCTTCCCCCGTCTCTCTTGAGGCATTGGGGCTTCAGCCCTCCTGGCCACTCATGAAATATGGCCCCTTTCACACAGCTCTTGAATAATAACCACGGTATTTCTAGGACGTTATTGTTTTGGTTGTTCTCGCCAGAGCAAGAAATCCGAGGCCCTGAGCCATCCCATAGCTTGCCCAGGGCCACAGAGCTTATCCTGGCCCAGGTAGGATGAGCCCCACGTCTTCTGAATGCCAGGCTGTTTCCATGCAGCCTCCTTGAGCAGGACGTACCTCCTGTATCCTCAGGAGGATCGTGCATGCCTCCCAGCCCACCAACAAAGCTGCACTCTCCTCCCCACCCCCTACCTCCCTCTCTGCGTCCGGCAAACTGTACCTATCCTTCAAGATTTTGCTTGAGTCCTCCTCGCCATCAAAGCCTTTCTTGGACCTCTCCCATCCCAGTCCTGGGCTGGGGATGCTTCCTCCGCACAGTCCCCTTCCCCATGCTGTAATCACTCATTGGCTTGCTTACCTGCCCCAGTGGACTGCGGATACCTTGACGATAAGGACTGAGTCATTTTATCACCGTGTCCTCAGCACTCAGGACAGTGCCTGGCAAAGTTGGCCCTCAGGAAGTGTTTGTTGACTGATAAAGCAAACGCCCCATTTCCTAAGAAGAGGTGATAGCGTTGTACCTACTGCTACTGTGGCATTAGGTACAGTCCCAGCAGTGGGCACTGTCTGCTCTGCTTTTGAGTTTTCAGAGCCAAGATGGTTTCTGCCAGAGGGCTCCTAGGAGAAGCATTAAAGGCCTCGTGGGTTGGGCTGCGGCAGAGAGATGGACTGAAACTCCCCCAGACTTAGTGGCCCAAGCCCCATCCCCCCACCCCAACTGACTGCAGCTCCAGGCAGGATGGAAGGAGCACCTGCTGCCTCCCCCGCACAGCCAGCCTCCCAGGGGAACCCAGCATCAGGGATTTCCTGGCAAGGAGTTGGAAAGATAAGATAATTGAAAGGTACAGCTCAGGGCAGGCATGACAACCGAGAAGAACGCAGAACAAGGAGGGACAGGGAGACTCAGGCACAGGAAACACTAGGATTGGAGACAGAGGGGCAGGGTGTGGAACAGCAAAGTCTTTCCTCCCTCCTAACGCCTGAGTCTTTCAGCCCCTGGTGGCTCCCCGAAGGCCAGGAGCACCCCCAAACCAGGCTCCAGCTCCTACACCCCAGCCTCCCCCTTGTCCCCTCCCAAGCAGTGGGCCTGTTTTCTCCAGACCCCAGCCTGGTGGCCCCTCCGCCCCCAACCTGTGCTGGATCTGATTAGGCATGCAGGTGAGCATGCTGGCTGCTGTGCCCGGCTCTGGAGTTTTCAAAGCAAGAAGAATTAATTAGCTCTGCGGGCCACAGTCAGCAGCTCCCACACCTGGACCAGAGCTAAGACACACAAGAGTTTCAAAGTTCTTAGCAGAATTCCCTCCTCGGGGTTCGCTGGAGCAGCTGCCTCCTTGACCCGCCTTGCTCTGCCCCAGAGCAACTAAACCGGCTTTGAGAGTTAATTCCCCTCCTGGCAACCAGTGTCCTGGATTAGTCCTGAGTCCCCGAGCTTCAGGCAGGGATCACTGAGCACCGTGGGCTCAGCACTCAGATGCCAGGATCCTTGTCTGGACTTCTCCACGCACAAAGTCCTTCACTGGTCTTCGTGAGCCTGCTTCCTCCTTTGGGGGTCACAGAAAGCACCTGTCCCTGGAAGGGACATCAGCGTGGGTGTCCTCTCCCTGGCTCGCTCCCTCTGCAAGAGGGGCCCCGGGCAGCACCAGGTGAGGGTGCCGCCTTGTGCTGCCACCTGGTGTCTGATGCCCTTGCTACACCGCTGTCACCAGCCCACCACCTGTTGCCAGGCACTGAGGGAAAAGGAGGCCACGGGGCACCAGGCTGTGCTGGGTGGGGACCAGGGTGAGGGTGGAGGTGAAGGTTGTTTGGAAAGCGGGTGAGGTCTGGGTGGGGCAGGCGCAGAGGACAGGAAGTGAGAAGGGAGTGGGATGGGGAAGAGAACAGGTGCCATGGGGTTCAAGGGCAGCATTATGCCAGGGAAGGGTGAGGCCCGGGAACCCGGAGTGATTGCAGAGCCAGCCTTGACCAGCTCTTAGACAGCCACCTGCAGTCAAGGGACACCTCGGCTGTGTTTGAACCCCTCTCCCCACGGTTCCCTGTGGTCTGAGGCTGGCAGCCCACAAGGTGGGAGGCTGTGGTCCTCTCTAACCCTCTGAGTACACCAAGCTGGGAACATGTGTGTACATGTCTGCGAACAGGAATGTGATTGCTTTGGAAAAGGACCCCCTAGCAAGTCATTTTGTAAGCAGGACTCTTCCCGTCATGCTCCATGCCCCCCACAATGAGAAGAGACGGGGGTAGTGTGGCTTGGAGGTTGGCCAGACCTAGGGCCAATTCCCAGCTGTGCCATTTTCTGGCTGTGTGACCTTGGACAAGTCACTTAACCTCTCTGAACCCCACTGCCTCATGGAAAATGCTAGCAATTGTACATCTCTTGCTGGGGTGTTTTGAGAAGTGAGACTGCAGATGAGCCTTAGAATTGTTTTTAGCACCAGCTCAGCTCGCCCCTCTTCCCAGTCCCCCACCCCCAGACAGACCTTTTCCTGGAGTCCTGGGGGTGGAGGAAGCAGAAGCAGCCAAGCCCGAGGTGGGGGCTGCAGCTGCTGACACAGTTTCCTCTGAACCCCCAAGGGGAAGGGCAAAAGCGACAGGGTGGATGCTCCCACCTCCGAAAGCCCCCACCCTCCCGAAGCCCCCCCGCCAGTTCCAGTCCTGCCCCTGGAGGCCCTGATCCGAGGCCTGCCCCCTCCACCAGCCCCTCCCACGCCAACCTCCTTCAGTCTTCTCCACCCGCCGCCCCTACCCGCCGTGCACCCTGGACAGAATCGAATAACCACCAGACAGCAGCGTGAGGTTAGCATCACCGTTATTATTATGCCATTCATAAGATTTGGCGGAATCGGGATTTCCACTGCAAACCCTTTTAATGAGACAAAACAGTTTCCATCATCGATAAAGATTTTACATTATTGGGGGAGAGGCCACAATTCTGTCCCCCAAAATACCCACTTTGCCTCTGCTGTTAATATTTCCACATCGCTACCCAGATGCCCCCCTCCAGGCGCTGTCTTCTTCCAGAGAAACCCGTCAGTCCACTGATGGGGCCAGGGAGGGAGCGGGGCAGCCTCTTCCTTTCCATCAGGCTGACCACTGCACATCGGAGCAACCCAAAAATGTGGTCGGTGCACCCCAAATAAGCTTCCCGGGCCCCTACTGGGAGGAGGGGGCCAGAGGAAGGGGACCCCAGAAAGAACCAGGCATGCTAAGAGTCAACCTCAGTAACGCTACAGCTGCAGTATCACAGTGCTGCCCCGCTGTCCGGTTTGGGGGGTGTGTGCTGGAACGGAGGGGAGGGGTAACGGTCCAGCTCTCTGGCTTCGCCTTGACCCAGAATCCTCCAACCACTAGAAAGAAAAAAGATCCCAGAGCCTCCTCCCCATATCTTCCATCCTCATAGGAAATAGACAGCTATAGAATTCTACAAAAATATAAAAGCTTCATCTGTAGATCCAGGTGACAAAACTCTAGGAATTTTGTACAGCTTTGCTTAAAAAAAAAAAAAATGGCAGCTCCTACAAGCACTCCCTCTCCCTACCCGAGGAGGCCGGGGGGAAAAGAGTTTGGCATTATTGCACACCCTAAAAGGATAAAACTAGGTGTTTGCTTCAAGGAGTGGTATCATTTCTGTCCAAAAGAGCAATTAGAAAAGCTCTCACCAGCTTAGAAAACGCAAGGCTGGACAATGCCTCTGGGGCCACCCACCCGGCAGCCTGGCACCCCCAGCTCCCGGCTGCCTGGTTCGGATGGGGGCTGTGCATTGAGGTTCCCAGAATCCAATCCAATCCAGTCCTGGGGTTCGAGGCCCCAGGGTGAGGGGGGAGGGTTGTCAAGGGAGTGGGGTGGTTGGGGGGCAGATGTTTAAGGGCAACACCTGGCAGGTGACAGGCTGACTGAGCCCATGGTCACCACCTCTTGGCACCAGCATTTCAGACGAGAGAATATTGCTTGTGGTAGCACCAGAAAGGTGGCTTGGGGCCACACTTCTGTCCCCTCCTCCCGCCTGCCTGTGGCGGCCTTCGCTACTCCCTCCTCTGCTGGTTCCCACCGGGCAGGCGGCAGACGGACGGTGTAAACACCTTGATGGTGCTGTACATCACCCCCCAGGGGGCCAGCTCCCCACTCAGCACGCAACTCCACCAGAAGGTCGCCTCTGGACACCCAGCCCTGGCCCTCATCCCTGGGACAGAACCGCCCACTTCATTTGCACAGCTTAATTCCCTTGCCAGCAGGTGGGCGGCAAGGGAGCGCTAGTCAGCTCCTCCGCCCCCCAAAGGCAGGAGGCCGAAGCCCAGACCAATCAGGTCACGCATCCAGCAACAAGTGTGGCAAACCCAGGGCTGAAGCTTCGGGAAAGAAGACCTAGAAGCATTTGCCCCTTTTTCCTCCACCAGCCCACAAATCCAGCTCTGCAGCCGCTCAGGCATCCTCCCCCAGCCTCAGGCAGCCCATTAGCCAAAACAGCTTCATTATGCCAATTTCCAGCTTTCAGTGTGCGGCTGATAGCTGTCAGCAGAAGTAAGAGTTAATCTGGAATTACTCACATTCACTGAGCTGCCGAGCTAAGGGGAAGCAATAATGCTTTGATGGCAGAAGGAGGAGACCCTGCCTCCCCAGCCTAGCACCAAGTGAAGGGGCTTCTCCTGTCCTTCCCGCCTGGGGGAGGGCAGGCTGGAGGTTGCAGTCCTCCAGAGCAAGGCGTGTGGGTTCTCTCTCCCTCAGACACACACACACACACACACACACACACACACACACACACACCCCTTCCCTTCCTGCCGCCCACTCCCCAACTCCGGGAATCTCTCTCCAATGCCATCTGGACATGCCTAACTCTCCATGCCCTTGGCTTGTACTCTGGACCGTGATTTATTTTTTATTTAGGAAAATTACTTTATTTTATATAGATATAGATATAGATACGTATGTATGTATATATAAAAAGGTTCCATTTCATTTGTAAAATCTCATTTTTTCCTTTTTTCCTTTTTTTTCCCCCTACAGAAAATGATGATGGGGTTAAAGGAGAAAATAAGTTACATTACAGTTTCCAAAATGGTCCTCGCTCTCCGCCGAAGATGGGCCACCGTCGGGGCTGTAATGCACTCGCGGTCCCAGCTTGTGCTTTGCAAGAAGAGGGAATATAACTAGACTGGTTATTTTAGGTTAAAATAGCCAAGAGACAGACGCCTTCGCCTCAAAAATATTCTGAGACACATAAAAGTAGAAGGAAACAAGTCTCTTCAGTCACAAAATGTCGTACATCCCGCATATACTAGATTCAATTAATTTAATAAAATAGAATATACATAGAGATTCTGCACAAACGTATTGCTTTCTCCCAACAGCTCCTGGTGTCGGGAACCTCGGCTGCACTGGGCCTCTCTCTCCTTCGCCTGGGGCCAGAGGTGCCAGGGCTGCTGCTTTTCACTCTCTTTGGAAGTTCTGCTTGCAGGTGCCCAGAGCGACCGAGACAGGGAGGAGCGCCTCCTTGGTGTCTATATGGAACTCTTTTCAGGAAGATAGCCCAGGAGGAGGAGCTAGGATCTGGCACCCAGTGGAGAAAGGCGAGTGGGAGAGTGGGGCAGGACTCAGGGGTCCAGGTCTGCTAGGTCAGAGGATAAGCCGGAGAGACTCAGCACGTCTGTCTTTGGGGAGGGTGAGGCAGCCATGCTGTCAGGGGGGCCAGAGGCCAAGGGGTCCTTGGACTCGCTGGACGGAGCCCTCCTCCGGAGGCAGACGCCAGGGCTGGGTGAGGGCCGAGGGCCCTGGCTCTCGGGGGGGTCTATGGAGATACTGGGTGGGCTGAATTTTTTCTTGGGCCGGCTCCCAGGCCCCCCAAGAGGTTGGCCCCCAAGGTTCGAGGGGCCTGGGCCCAGGTGGGGTTGGGAGCCGCTGTCCAGGCAGCTGACGGCAATGGAGTGTCTCCTCTGTTCATCTAGCCAAGACACAGGCCGGCGCTGGCCGCTTTGGGCTTCCACGCTGTAGCATTTCTTCAGGTCCCGCGGGGATGGGGGCTCCTCCTGGCCGCCAGTGGGCAGGAGGTCTCCTGAAATCCAGCTCAGCTCTGTGTCCAACTCTAAGCTGCTTCTGGTCTCTGGAGGGCCCTTGCCCTGGTGGGGTTCTGGGCCTGGGCAAGGGGCTGGCGGGGGCATGTGCTTCGAGATCTTGCTCTGGCTGCGGGAATGCTGCTGCATGTGGATGCTCGACTGGCCCCAGAAGGAGTAGGCCCGGGCCAGAGGTGGGGAGGGCCCACTCACCTCTGACAGCAAGTCCTCCCGGCTGCCCAGGCCCTGGACGTCCAAGGAATCAGTCCTTATTGCTGCCTGTATGGGGTGGAGGAGGGGTCAGCGCAGGGGTTTCCTCTCCAAGGTGGATCGTCCTTCCTGTCACCACCCCCATGCCCATGCGGCTGCAGAGGTACTGGCAGCTGCTCTTATTGGGAGAGAGGGTCCATATACAGCCTGCAGTCTGTGGTCTACCATGCCTCCCCCCACCCCAAATCCTGTCTTCCCTTCCCCATGGCCGGGTATCCCCCAAGCCTGCAGGAATGAACGGCTCTCTGAAGCCCCCTATCCCTTTGGCTTTGAATACCCTTCCTGGTTGGCAAGCACCTCTCAACTTTAAGGACTCAGGTTCTCAGTGATGTCGTGCTTGACAATCTCCACCCCCAAGTAAAACTGACTCCTTCCTCCTCTGTGCTCCCTGTTGCACCACACACACACAAGCATCTGGCAACTGTGCCCTGTTGCTGCAATGATCTGATGGTGTGTATGTCTCTGCTATGGGACTGTGAACTCCAGAGGCCAGGAGATGTGTCTTCCGTGCCTGGCACCCAGAGGCCACTTAGTGAACATTTGCAGAATAAAGAAGGACCGAGCCTGCCATCCCAGTGCATAGGGTCGAGCAGATTCTCACGCTCATGCAAAGGGCAGACACGGGGCATGGGCTATGGCCTTGTCACAGGTGGGGCAGATAACGCCTCACCTGGCTTCATGTGGCTCTGTTCTGTGCCCTGGGAGCGTGGGCTCCAGGAGGTGGGCTTGGAGCTTGGCCAAAAGTGAAGACACTTAAAACCTGTTTCATGTCCCTCAGCTCGGCCCAAAGTGTGGAGAATAGGAGCCGGGCACGGTGGCGCATGCCTGTAGTCCCAGCTACCGGGGAGGCTGAGGCAGGAGGATCGCTTGAGCCCAGGAGTTGGAAGTTGCTGTGAGCTAGACTGATGCTATGGCACTCTAGCCTGGGCAACAGGGGGAGACTCTGCCTCAAAAAAAAAAAAAAAAAGAGTTCAAAGTGCGGAGAATAAGGAAGCTGCTCTGGGCCGGGGGAAAGGAAGTCCAGAGGCCTGGGTTCTATGTCCAATCGATATGTGTGGCCCTGGGCAACCACTGCCCGCCCTGTCCCGGCCCCCAGGACTTCTCAGTAAAACAAGAGAGTGAGTATGAACTTCAAGAAGGCACAGACCACCTCTGCTTTGCCCTATACTGTGTCTCTGGTACCTAGAACTGATCGGGCATACCCTTGGCACACAATAAATGTCTGCTGGAAGGCCCCAGGCCCATGCCCACCACTCCCCGCCTGCTCACCTGGCGCCTGAGTGGCCTTTGAGCCAAAGGGGAGCGGCCCGGCGGGGGTAGTTTGGGGATGGTGCCCCATGTGGGGGCGCTGTGGGGCTGGAGCAGATGGGGAGCATCTTTGGGAAGCTGCGGGATGTAGCTGGTGTCTGCTGGTTGGGAGTGAACGGACAAGACAGAGCCTGCCGGGGAAGGGGAGCAGGGCAGGGGTGAGGAGGAGAGAGGTTGTCCCACCCGAGCCCCTCCCTTCCAGGCTCTGTCCCCCATCAGGGCCTCTACCCTTACACCCCACCCCACTGCAGGCTGGGCACTCCCCAGAGGTAGGAGAGCCCCCTTTTGCTGCCTCAGTCCCCCCACCCAAGTCAGGACTGGCTCAGGGAAGGATGGAGTCTCCCTGTGTGAGCTGAGCCAGCCTGCCCCAGCCCTGGTACCTGACTGAGCTTTGGGGAGCCCCCAGCCCCTGTGTCCCAGGGACCCTTCGGCAGTGCTTCCGTCCCGACACATGTAGCTGTCGTTGGGCAGAGAGTGCGTTCGGCTGACCCCAGACTTGCGCACAGTCAGTAAGTCTGGTCCCAGCATGACGGGCACCTCCTTGGGGTGGGGCTCCATCTGCAAAAGGAACAGGGGTGCGAGGTGGGGGGAAGACAGGGTGTCTGGGTTTGGTAACTGAGGCAGAGATGGACAACAGAAACCAGCCCCCCGCCCGCCCTCACCCCCACCCCTCCCAGGACAAGGTAGAGACGGGCATGAGTGTGGCTGGGGAGGGGCAGACATGGGGAGGAAGAGGGTGGGAGGAGGCCCTGCCCCAGGAACCTAAGCACATTGTCAACTCCAAGCCTCCCAGTGGGGTAGGGGAGGGACGAGGGGGTGTCCAGAGAAGGGAGAGCAGCCCCCAGCCCCCAGCCCTGCAGCTGGTTCACGATCTCATTCTAAGGCCCCATTTAGAGGCTCTGAAGGGAGCCCTGGTGCTAAGGGGATGGGCCCGGGGCCCTGACCCAGAGCAGCACAGGAGAGGATTAAAAGCTAACAGCAGCCCCTCCACCCCTTGCCGGAGCTGTGGGGGGAGAGGACACTTCCAGTGAGCAGGGGACTGGGCAGCCCTTGAGAGCCTGCAGGGACGAGGCTGTTAATCTGGTCCCTGTGGCAGTCCCAGTCCCAGCACGGGGCCTGTGATGGGTTCCTGTGGGTTGAATGACAGCTGAACACCAGGGAGATGTCACAGCCGAGTCCCCACCTCCACTGCAACAACACAAGGACTCTGGGCGGGGGAGCCTGGGTATGTGGACTCAGCTCCTCCCTTAGTGGACAGACTTGGGGTGGGAGTGAGATTTTGCTGTTTCAAAGAAAGGAGGTAATCAGCCTTGGGCCCACTGGAGGGAACAAGGTTTGCTCCCAAGAGCTTTCTCCATGACCCTCATGACTCCACCCCCATTCCTAGTTCCCCATTCCTAGTTCTCAGGGAGGCTGCAGGGCTCTTGTCCCCCACATGGGCCCAGCCAGCTGAACAGCCCACAGGCCTGAGAATGGCTGTGGGAGAGGCCCGTCTTCCTTCCTTGCTTCGCCTCCCAGCCCTGGGCTCCACTTCTGCCAGCCACCCAAGATCCCTAGGCACCCCTGGCCGGTGGTCAAGCCTCTGCCCCAGCTGGGCCTGCTCTGAGGGCAGGAGGGGCAGGGCTGGGAGGAGGGGCTGCTCACAGCTGGAAGGGGTCAGGGAGCTGGGGGCGGGGGGCTGGGGTGGGGAGTTGTCAGACACAAAGAAGCCCCCCCACCCCACTGAGTTTGGCAAGGACGCAGGGACACACAGGGACAGTGACAGAGGAGACAGGAACAGCACCCAGGTGAAGAAGGGCATGGTGGCAGCGGAAGAGACGCGGCTTTCACCCACTGTGTGGTGGTGAATGTCTCATGTCGGGGGGAAGGAGGGGTGTGGGGACGGGGAGGGCTGGCTTGCACAGGGCTCCAAATACAGAGACTGGCTCTGATGCCACCTCCGTGTTGGGCTGTGTCACTCCTGGGTGTCTGGTTTAACTCTTTCACAAGCACTGTCCCTACGCCCTTCTGGGCAAGGCCCCAATTTAATCTCATCTAATTTCTTTGTCCCCCGTGGGGGACTGCAGACCTCATGCCAGCAGAGCCTGCCTGCCGGCTGATGCCTCTGGATGGAGCCTGGCGGCAGAGTGAGAGGAGGCGCCCAGGGTCCTCCCCGGGCCGCTCTGGAGCCCTGCAGCCAGCCCAGCCCCCGGGGTGGCCGGGGAGCCGTGAGGGGCAGTGTATGTACATTGCTCTCCGGGGCACTAAGTAAGAGTGTGTGAATGTCATCAGGCAAAGAGTCATCCGTCAGAGCTAGAGAGCAGGACGGTTCAGACACAATCTCTGACGTCAGAGACAGAGCCTCCATCTCAGCTAGAGGGATCTAGACAGGGAGAGAGATGATCAGGCATGAGAAACCAGGACAGCGCACACGTGTGCACGCGCGCACACTCTCTCTCGTCCCCACGTCCCCCTTTTGACAAAGCGTGGGGAAGAAAGGCGTCCCTTCTCTCCCCCCTTTCCCAAACAAGCCCACAGCACCCCCCCTCACCCGCTTCAACCCCCTGCTCTGATCAGAGGCTGCGGCAGGCACCAAAGAGCCAGAGCAAATACTGACAAAGCGGAGACACAGAAACACATTCTAAAGACACCCCGGGAACCTCACCAGCCCCTCCCACACTACCACCACCCAGGCAGGGAGCAGGGAGGAGGAAGGGCTTTCAACGTTCATAAAGACGATACCAAAAAGAAAAATGAAGAAAGGCCAGCAAAGCACCGTCTCTCCTCTGGGCACAGACAGAGCGGCACGGGGGATGCTGGGGACAATGCCGCCAATCTGACGGCTGTTTTCTGCCTATTCTCTCCGCTTCCAAGAGCCTGGCAGGACTTGGCCTGCCCCCAGATTCCGGCTTCTCCCCTCGCGGGCCCTCCTCCGCCTGCCTGCAGCCCACCCTCTCCAACTCAGGCTCTGGGCGGTGCTCTCCTCCCGCCGGCCCCGGTGGGCGCACGCGGGTGGGCCGCCACACCATCTGGCTGAGACTGAATCCCAAGAGGCAAGGTCCCTTCCCACGTGAGGATCACTGTCAGGCTAAAGGCTTCCCAGGAACCTGCCTGCGGAGGACTAGGCTTTTCTATCTCCAGCTGACTCCTGTCTCCACTCCAGGTCTGAGCCCCTGACCTAGGTGGAGGGGTGGCGGGGCCCTCTGCCAAGTGGAAGGGATCGAGGGCAGAAGAGGAGGGCAGGAGGAGCCCAGAAGGCAGAAGACGTGGGATTAGATGGGACTGGGGGAGAAAGGCGCTGTGGGAAGGGGTGGGCTTGGGGAGGAAGCCAAGTTCTATTCCACACCACGGTCTCGGAGCCCATGCCTGGCGGGAGCCTTCCATCCCTCCCAGGACAGAAGTCAGCGGCTACTGAGCACTCATCGTGCCCAAAGGGCTCCGCGGCTTAAAGAGCCACCAAATGGGACTGGGGTGGGTGCTGGACACAAGAGGAGAAATAGGCCGTGGCTCGAGACACGCCGCTCAGTGGGTCCCCTGGCCACCTGTGCTATTCCTGGCTCCTGCATCTGGCCCCTCGCCCCTCCGCCCCTAAGGTCCCACTGCCCCATCGCCCTCTTCTCTTTCAGATTCTTTCTTACAAATCCCCTCCCCAAGCTTCTTCTCCCTCTATCCTTCCCCCTTGGAAGGGCAACCTCAACATCCCTCCCTTCCAATTCTGTTCCAGAGGTTGACCTCAGCCTGGCAGAACCCCTGACCGCCTCCTGCCAGGCCTAACACTCAACTGAGGCCCTGAAGCTGCCCTTCCTACAGACACCCAGGGGCCCGGCGACACCCCCAGCCTCCCCAGAAGCGTGGCGCAGCATGGCACAGCCCGCAGGTCAGGGGAGGGGCACAGCAGGAAGGCACAGTAACCTGTGGGTCGGAGCCGCCCAGGCTGGGGGCAGAAGGGAAGGCAGAGGGCTGGCCCCCCGGGCCCGCCAGCTCGTCCATCAGCTTCAGCTCCCCCTCCAGGGAGCCCTGGAACAGCAGGGACATGGTGTCAAACAGCTGCCTGTCCTGGGGAGGACCAGCCCACAGGGAGGCCGGAGCGCCAGGGAGCAAGGGGTGGAGGGGCAGTGACGGAAGTGTCGTGGTAGAGGGTTGACATGAGACAGAGGGAGAAAGAGGAGGTGAGACCCACATGACACACAGGCACACGCGAGCGCGCGCGCGCACACACACACACACACACACACACAGCAACAAAGAGACAGAGGAAGAGGAGGGCGTGGGGAGGAGGGAAGGTGTGAGAGGAGGAAGGAGAGATGGGAGATGGAGGCGAGAAGAGCCATGGGAGGGAGGGAGAGGGAGAGAGGAGAGAGAGGAAAGGATGGAGGGATGGGCGGGTATCAGGGGGGTTAGAGGGCGGGTAGGACAGGGGTGTGGCAATCGGGCAAGGGTAAGAAAGAAACAGGAAGGAAACAGAAAACTTAGCCTTGAACCTAAGAGCCAGGAAGGGGGGGCCAGACCAGGCTGCGGGAGCGGGGGTGGCCCTGTGGGGCGAGTGTGGGCAGCCTGCGGGGGAGGGGCAGGGACTGCTCCCCAGCGTCCAGGCGGGTCGGAAGCATCCAGGAGGAGCCTGGAGTCCTCTGTGCTGCCATGTGCCTCCCACAGTCCACCCCGCCCGCCCCGCCCTCCTCCTGCCCCAGGCGCCCTCGCCGCAGGGGTGGGTGTGCGCTCACCAAGGGGTGCTCCAGGGAGAGGCGGGAGGCTGCTCTCGCATGGGCCTCGGTGCACAGGGCCCCGGGCTCAGGGCTGTCGGGGCTGTCAGGGCCCGTGACCCCGGGCCAGAGGAAGGGGCTGCTCAGCGGCGAGTGGGGCTGGGGGCTGAGGGTCTTCATCTCCAGCTCCAGCTCGGCCTCCAGCTCGGCCTCCTCCTTGGCCTCCTTGTTGCTCTCCTCCAGGTGCTTCATCAGCACGGCGATCACCACGTTGACCAGCACGAACTGGGCCGTCAGCACGAAGGACACGAAGTAGATGGGCGAGATGACCGTGTTGTAGCAGGTGGACTCCTGGTCACAGTCCCGGAGGGTGTCCTGGGGCGGGCGGGAGAGAGGGTGAGGCCGGCCGGACGGCGGATGGGGCTGTCGCGGAAAATCGGGTCACTGGTGTCACAGAGCATGGGCAGAGGAGGAGGGAGGGGAGGTGGAGGGGGTGCCCTGGGGACAGAAGAGCATTAGATGTCGCCTGAGGAAGTGTGAGTCAGAGCACGTCCTGGGGAGAGGGAGTTCCAGAGCCTTCTGGTGTGGGGGAGAGAAGGTCACGTGCTTTTATTCATGGCGAATCCACCTTCCCAAGGAATCTTGGCTCAGGAAATAGGGCTGCCTCCTTGGTGCCTGGGCCAGCCCTGGCGGGGACCTGCTAAGGGTGGGCTCTCACCTTCATGATGCCGTTCCAGTTGTCACCTGTGGAGACCCGGAAGAGGGTCAGGAAGGCCATGCCAAAGTTCCGGAAGGTGGCATGCCGGCCGAGGCCCTCACAGGGGTGTGTCTCATCACACTCTGGGGAGGAGGGGGACGGGGAGAGGTCTGTGTTAGTCCGGGAGCCCCTGGATCTCCAGCCCTGGCTCTTCCCCCTCCCCCATCCTGACTCACCCAGGTCTCCAAAGAGCTCCACGCCCAGAGCTGCAAAGATGAAAAACAACAACATGAAGAGCAGTCCCAGGTTCCCCACCTGGAAAAGAGGAAAAGAAATGGAAGAGGTGCCGCTGGATCTCCCAGTCAGCTTCCCTGAGCCCCCAGCCCCTCTGGAGAGCACCTCCCCCTCCCCAGAGACCGCCCCCTCTCGCCCGCCAGCTACCTGGGGCAGGGCCTGCATCACCGTGTCCAGCAGCGCCCGCATGCCCACAGCCATCTTCAGCAGCTTCAGCACTGCAGGACAGGACAATGTCGTGAGCTGGCCCCTCTGGGTCCCTGGCCACACAGCTGGCCCAGCCAGGCCGCACCCCCACCTTCAGCCCAGCCCTCAATCTTCCCCGTTGGCAGAGGCTGGGAGAAAGACCCATGGAAACCCACGGCCAGCCATGAAGCTGACTCTTGCCATCTCTCCCTGGGCTGCTGCCCCGAGGGGACAGGCAGGCAGCTGGACACCAACCTCGGGCGATGCGCAGCACCCTCATGATGCGGATGATGGTGGGGTTGATGGGCAGCGAGGCGTTGACCTCAATCTCCTCCAGTGTGATGCCCATGATGGACAGCAGCACGATGGCCAGGTCCAGCTGGTTCCACCTGAAAGCCCAGGACACGGCCCCCTGAGTGGGGGCAGGGGTCGTGGAGGAGGGGCAGTTGCAGCACAGAAAGACAGGGCTGGGAAGGAGGGCAGCAGCCAGCTGGCCAGCCTCCCACCCTGCAGAGGAGAGGCATGGCTTACCTAAGGCCACACGGCCAAGTGGTGGCACAGGTAGCGCTAGGACTTTAGCATGAGGGCCTCTGCTTTTTACTTGCATTCATTTGCTTTTATGCAGTGTTCACTACGCACCACTTTACAAATAGGAACTCATAAACTCACAGCTCTGTGATGTGGACACGATTATTGTCTCCTATTTTATGGATGAGGAAACTGAGGCACAGAGAGGTTAAGTAACTTACCCGAGGCCACCGGGATTCAAATCTGATCCAGTCAGTCTGGCTCCAGCCTCTGTGCTCTTAAGCCCCAGGCTTGGCCACATTGATTTCCAGCTGCCAGTGCCCCCAGGCCCTGTCTTGTCAGACTCCCTCCATGCCCTCCCATCTCCCAGGCCCTGGGTGCTTGCCTCCCCCCGCACCAGCCACCAGTGGGGGCTGGGCCTCAGCAGTTACAAAAGGGCTTTAGGCACTAGGTCCTCCTGGGTCTTTCCCAAAGAGACGCACCCCTCTCTGCCCCGCCACCCAACTCTCCCACCCCTCTCTCCTCTCCATTACCTGTCCTGGAAGAACCGACGGAAACCAAAGGCCACGAGTTTGAAGACTGACTCCAAGACGAAGATGACGGTGAAGATGTAGTTGCAGATCTTCAGAGCCTCATCCAGGATCTGGCAGGGATGGGGACAAGATGCAGGGTCTCCTGAGGCCCAGGGTGGAGGCCTGCCCCCGCCGCCCATCATACCGCCCGGATCTTGGAGATAGGCTGAGTCTAAGGAGAGCTGTCCTCCCTGCTCCCGCCAGGAAGGCTGACCATCTGCTCCCCACCCCAGGGTGGAGTAAGGTCCTCATTCACGAGAACGTGGGCCTCATGAGAATGTGCTGGAAGGCACAGGGTGCTAGGACTGGAAAAGACCTTGCTCATTACCAATTCAACCTCCTCATTGTACAGATGGGGAAACTGAGGGCTGGCGGGCAGCCAAGGGAGGCTGATTGGAAAAGTGGCAAGATCACAGGTGAGTTCTGGAATTCCAGGAGGGCAGGCACCAATGTGCCTTCTTTCCCTCAAAGGTCCAGAGCCCAGCTCATGGTAGGCACTCAATAAATATTTGCTAGGTAAAGAAACCAGATCCTCTACTTTCTAGCTGTGTGACCTTGGTCAAGTCAACTAACATCTCTGGGCTTCAGTGTCCTCATATATAAAACAGAGATGATACCCACCTCCAAGGGTCACCACAAAGGGCACAAGAGGAAACCATGTAAGGTGCCCCGCACTTGCCTGGCACAGAAGTGCCCTGGCTCAAGTGTGTTCGCCTCACCCAGGGGTTCCATGACTGGAGGCGGGGGTCGGGTGGCTGGTCCTTTGCTCCTACCTGGGGCTGCTGGTAGTGCTCCATGGCCATGGTGACCACGTTCAGCCCGATGACACCTGTGATGAAGAGATCCAGGTAGTGGCTGGTGCACAAATGGTGGACGAGGAGCCGGAAGCGGGAGTAGTCCGAGTAGTAGGGTTTGGACTGGGCTTCTGGTGGGGCAGGGAGGAGAGCAGAGCAAGCGTCAGGCCCCTGCCCCAGGCACCCCTCCACCCCCAGTCCCTCATAGCTGCCAGCCTCTAACGCCAACATTCCGGTGTCATCAGCATCCTCGCCCTCCCCACACTGCCCTTTGGAGGCGGGGGGCGCTCTCTTGGCACATCCCCCTCCAAGCATCTGTTGTACTGGCTGCAGTTGGGAGCAGGTTGGTCAGGACATGCAGAGCTCCCCACCTACATTAGACACCAGGTGAGCCCCCTCCCCAAGACAGCCTCTAAAATCCACCAGCCCCTCTTAAAGCCCTCGACTCAGTGTTCCGCAGCGAGGCCAGATCAATAAGATGAAAAACCACCGGTCTTATCAGGCTCAGAGGAGGCTCCATCAACAGAGCGGCAAAGGCTTTTGCTCCTTCACCAAGCTCAGCCCCTTGTGGGGAGCTGAGGAGATTACACATAGCTGGGATTGGAAGATAAAACCGGAGATTGGAAATTGGACGTCTTCTTGGCTGGCTGCACTGACCCACTCAGAGGGCCTCCGGGGGCAGGGCTTGGGCCTCCTGCACCCTCGTGTGGGGGAGGGCGGCGGGGAGGCCTCAGGGCTCTGCCCCATCCCAGACTCACGCTGGGAGGGTCCCACCTGTGGACTCACCCAGTTTCTAATGAGGCAATGCCTAGCCTGCTCCTGGGTGTTGGGGCAGCATTAGGCTGCAGGCTGGGCTGGAAACACTGTCTGAGATCTGTCAGAGGCATAATATTTCTCTTGTAATTAGTGAACCACTTAGACATAAAAATCATGGTGCCAGAAGGTTGGCCTGCTAAGCAGGCAGAATAAATCTGGGGGCAGGAGATTGCAGGGGGCCCCTCCTCTAGGTGCTGAGGAAGGGCCGGGCCAAGTTGGGGCACATATTATCTGGAGGAGGTTGACAGATTGGTCTCCCAGGCAGCCACAAAGAGGGAGGAGGCTCCTCACGGGGAGGCTTGGGGCAGCCTCAGGTCCCAGACAGCCCTTCCCCCTCTCAGGAGGTCTAGAGTGGAAGCCAGCCAGCAAGGGCTGCAGCCTCTGAGGCCCGTGCCAGGGGCTGGCTGGCTCAGGGGCGGCAGGAAGCTTTGGGCCCAGGCCAGCTCAGATGTAACTGTCCTTTCCCATGCAGAGGACCATTTAACAGAGAGGTAAACTAAGGCAGGGAGCAGCCTGGGGTGGGCCCCCACCAAAGGCCGAAGGAAGAAGAGTGCCCAGGAGCTGGACAGTCAGCCTCGTGGGCTGTGGCGCTCTAAGCCCACGCGGCCACTCTCCAGCATCGGCCCTGAGGTGTGGATAACCAAGGGGCAGCGTCCCTGAGGCGTTCTGGTGTGCCTTATGGGCACACGAGGCCATCGTTTTGTTTTCAGAGAAGTGGCTTCATTTGCTCAGGCTGCCCTCCTGTCCCCCAGGAGTGTGGGGGTGGAGAGGCCTGGGGCAGGGGACGTGAGGCCCCGGGTCATCCACACTGCGATGGTGGAGGGTGGACCGGGAGAGCCGGGCCTCTTCCTTCCTTCCATCAGTACCACGAGAACCAGAGGGCGCTAGTCGCCCTGCGTTGCCTTAGCAGCCGGAACTCTTTCTCTGCATTAATCTCCATAAATGCCGAGAGCACCCGATCCCATTATGCTAAAATATGAATGGAGAATTAACTAAAATGTTTGAATACAATTAGGTTAGAAAAAGCGGTTCCTTATTAGCCCCATTATTGGCCGAGACCATGTAGAGAGAGGAGAGGCTGGAAGGGAGAGCTGCCCCCTCTCCCCGTCACCCCAGCCTGACTCTGTAGGCAGCCCCAGGCCAAACGGGGCCCCTGCTACCACCAACTCTGCCTTCCAGCCTTGCTCTGGGAGCCTGAGGGGTGGGTGGGCTGGGATTCAGCGGGGGGCTCTCCTGCAAGCAGCCCAGAGGGAAGGTGGGTGCGGGAGGACGGAGGCAGGGCTCGTGCTCACAGCAACAGGTCCCAGGCCCCTGAGGTCTGTACAGCACCCCTCCACCCCTGCCCCCACCCCAGACCGGCAGGTGCCGCGGCTGCCAGAAATCCCCCGCTAGAGCACAGGTCCAAAAAGTACCAGGCCAATCTGATCAGCATCTCCCCGGACCGTTTGTTTTACAGAGGGAGAGAATGAGGCCCAGTAAAAGGTGATTCTTTCAGCACATTGTGAGGCATGACCCAGCAGGACCTGAACTTCCAGCTCCAGTCCCTCGCCCCCACTGCCAGGTGGGTTTAGACACAGGCCTTGAGGCTCTGGCCCAGAAGATGCCCTTGGATGGTCTGTCCAGAGGACTCTGGATGAAGCCACCCCACTCCTCCCTTTGCTGCTCCCTGGACCTTGGTTCTATAGGCAAGCACCGAGTTTGGAAGAGAAATAGAAGCCCCCTGGGAGGAGCCTTGGGCAGTCTGCTGCTCTGACAGCTCCGGCCATAGCATAGGAGGGGTCTGCACCGCTGGTCACTGGCAAGCTGGTGGCCGTGGCTCCACCTGCCTGCGTCCCAACAGTGTGAGCTGCCCTCCCGGAGAAAATACCAGTCAGACCTAGGACTGCCCAGACCCCGGGTCAGGGACAAGGGCAAGGAAGGGGTGAGAGGCGCTGTGAGGCAACAGGCACGCTGAGTTAGTAGGGGTCACCGGGAGCCCGAGGCACGGCCAGGGTGGAGGCTTGGCAGAGGAGAGTGGCAGTGAGTAGGCGGGAGGCAGGAGTCGCTCCCAGGGACACAGGCCCCCATGGCAGAGGCCACACCTTCAGCTGCCGTGGCCAGGCCTGATCACTGGGCCGCAGCCCGGTGGAAGGAGAGGGTGAGCGGAGGTGGATGCCGCAGGTGGCCGAGGGCAGTGAGCTGGGGCTGGAGGCTGAGTGGTCACTTGGGGCTGGCAGGATCACGGAGCAGCCTAGTCCCTCCCTCCACCAGGGGTGCTGGGCTAGGCTGGATGCAGATGTCTGGTCAGGCCCATTCCCCAGATCATCAAAGGCTATTCTCTTCCGCCCTTCCCTGGGGTCTGGCTGCCGGCTCCCCCTAGGAGCAGCCCCAGGGGAGAGTGGTACCAGCAGGGAGGTGTGGTGCAGTGTTTGATTCCCACAGCCCCAGGCTAGGGGGTTTGACTTTGTCCTCATCACCCTGGTGGGCAGACAGGTGTATGAGCACCACCAACCCCTGGGAGCCGATTGGAAATGCAGATGCTCAGGTCCTGCCCTAAACCATTCTGGAAGAACTTCTTCGGTAGGGCCGGGGAGTCTGTGTTTATGCTCTCCAGGTGGTGCTTATGAACACTGAAGTTTGAAAAGCTCTGGTCTGGACCATGCAGAACTCCAGGTCCTGGGAAGAGGGATATGGGCTGATCTGAGCCCCTGTTCAGGGTCTCTGAGTCCTCGTTAACAGCCGGGGAGGGTAATCCGTGTACGTGCCTGCATATGCCAGCGGGAGCAAGGCAGCGTGTCCCCAGAATGGGGGTGCAGTGCAAGAGTAACCCGAGTGTTTGGCATCGAGTGGGTGTGTCATGTCTCGGGGGCTGTGACAGAGTGCATGTGCTGATTCACGGGACAACCCCATGGCAGAGAAGCCTCTGCGGGCCCGCCTTGTGCGAGGGTGGCGTTCGGGGTGAGTGTAAATGTGTACATACGTCATCTACAGACTAGGTAGAGCCACAGGGGGAAAACTGAAGGCCACTTCTCCTCCCACCCAGTCCCCTAACGCTTCAGGAATTTGCAAGACAACTTGCTGCAGGCCGGCAGGACCCTGGCAATCTGGACGCAAACCAGCCGGAGACGCCTGAGCCCCCAGAGAGACGGTCTCTCAATGCCAAACACCGCAGCTCAGCACCATGGGGACAGGAGACAGGGATCCATCGAGGGCCTCAGGGATGACTTACTGAAGGGCAGCTCAAGGGTCCGCCCTTGGGTGGGTCCCTGAGCCCCCAGAAACCAGGCAGCCCAACACCCCCAGGGCAGCGTCTGCCTGATTCTGGCTGGGGGATGGGGGGCGGGGAACAGTGGAGAAACGTGCAGCCAGCGGCTCCCAGACTGAAGTCCCCTGCCCTCAGCAGCCTGAGAAGGCAGCCACATGGGGTCCTTATGTTCTTTCCAATACTTCTAAAAGCTTAAAAGAAATCCTACATTTGCCTGCATTAAGACCCCACAGACTAATTTAAGGACGAAATGGTCTTTCTTTGCCATCATTTAGTGTGTAACCTTCTGCAGCTCAGAAGCTCTGATTAGCAATCAGATGTGCCTTTGATTAGTAAAAACGGTGAAACAAAGTCATTACTGAAGGGCTCTCAACTTCAGAGACAGCCTTTTTTTTTTTTTTGAGACAGAGTCTGGCTCTATTGCCCGGGCTAGAGTGCCGTGGAGTCAGCCTAGCTCACAGCAACCTCAAACTCCTGGGCTCAAGCGATCCTCTGGCCTCAGCCTCCCGAGTAGCTGGGACTACAGGCATGCGCCACCATGCCCGGCTAATTTTTTCTATATATATATATTTTTTTTAGTTGTCCAGATCATTTCTTTGTATTATTTAGTAGAGACAGGGTCTCGCTCTTGTTCAGGCTGGTCTCGAACTCCTGACCTTGAGCAATCCACCTGCCTCGGCCTCCCAGAGTGCTAGGATTACAGGCGTGAGCCACCGCGCCCAGCCCAGAGACAGCCTTTTAAAATGTGGGGTCTGTTGGACAACATGATAAGAGGACCCTTGGGGAAGAACAGCTCGGGAACCGCCGCTGGACACATCGTGTGGCCAGGCCCCGTGGACTCTCTGAACCTCTAAAGCTCTGTTTGGGGGCCAGCGGGGGCAGGGAGCAGAGTGGGAGGCCGAGGGACCAGAGGAGGACAGGCTGGACCAGGACAGCCTTCCCGGGGACACAGCCTTCGAAGATAAGGACCCAACTCACTCCCAAATCTTTGGCTTTTCTGGGAGAAGCTCGTGGCCAGCACAGGCCTTCAACTCCCAACTCCTGCTGTGTGTAGCGATGACGCGGCCACTGTGATTACTTGACTATTAATGAGTCTGTTCAATTATTCATCGTTACATTTTTAAAACAAATCCTTCCCCTCTCTGCTCCTCTCATCCTGCTCCCTTGGATCAAAGTCTTCCCCTTAGACAAAAGGAGACGGGAGAGATTTGCAGCTCTAATAATCGACCGGTGAGATACAGGATGCAGGCACAGGGGGGAAAGGGGGGCCGCAGAAGCCTCCGCTGGGAAGGTGGGTCCTCCAGGAGGTGTCCGCGGAGGGGCGCCAGGCCCTCCCCTCCCGTCCGGCTCAGCGCAGGCCTGCGGGGTGACGCAAAGCCCAGCGCTGCAGCCCCTGCCCTCTTGGGGGCCCTGGGGACCCTCACCCCGTCACCCCAAGAGGATAGAATCAATGAGCCATGGAGAGGGAGCAAAGAGCACGTCCCCACACGCATGAACCCACACCCCAGACGCAGTACCTGACGCAGCGCTGGCTGAGCTGCCGGAAGCAATTACATCGTCCAGCATTAGATCTAAAAGAACGAAACACGACATTGGTCACTGGCCGGACCAGGTGGGCTGGGCAGGGCCCCTCAGCAGCTCGCATCCCCTCGGCTCCGACCCTCACTCTGCCTACGAGTAAGGTGCGCTGAGCATGGGTGGCACGTTCTGAACGTCCAGCCCCAAACTGGGGGCACAGGGCACTTGAGGAAGATAAACGATCCCGCCAGCTGGCCAGGGTCACGGGGCAGGGAGGCACCAGGAGGGCAGGCGGCCTGTCATCAGAACAGATGTCCGTTCCTACCTCGTGTGGCCTCGGCTGCACCTGAGACGGCTACAGACCCCAGAAGGGGAGCCAGCTGGTCAGGCAGGGGCCACAAGTGCCTCCTGCCAAAAGAATTCCATCTGCCCGACTGCAAGGCGGGGGTGGGGCGCATGGAGCAGGGGCGGGAGCGTGGCCGCTGGGGACAGCGCACCTGCTCAGCTTCAGACATCCACGGGGAAGCCGAGGCCAGACCCTACCCGGAGCTGAGCAGGAGGCCTTGGGGGCTGATGTCGAGGGTGTGGGACAAGAACTGCCTGCCCACAGCTGCCCAGAGGCCGGCGTCTCCTCCGCGTCCTCCCAGAGCAGCCTCCACCTCTCACAGGGAGCACGGGCCCTGTCCCACCCCCACCCTCCTTTGCGACTCCCACGCTCTCCCCCCTTCTCCAGGTGCCTCGCTCAGGTGGCAGGAGATGGACCCGAGGGCAGAGGGGAGGCGGGGGCACCGCAGCCCCTACCTCACTTGGTGGTACTCACAGTTCAACACACCCAAGGGGAAACTCAGGGCACCGCACGCGTCTTATCGGCGGAAGGAAGACGGTTTGTGAAAAGGCTGAGAGAGCGTGGGAAACCCACACCCCAAACAGGGACAGACACACAGACAGACAGACGAAGGCCTGGAGAAACCCACACACGTGAAGACACTTAGAGAGATGTGGGCTGTGACTGAGAGAGGCTTGGAGATTCTGCTGTACCAGATAGACAGGAGCCCTGAAGACAGGGACACAGGTGCAGACACACCTGGAGACACACTACAGACAAAGGGACAGGCGCCTGCCGCGTCTCTCGCGTCCTTCCTGGCCTGTGTGTCTTCCCTCTGAGCCTTGGCCTGCCCATGGCATAATGGCACAAGGAGGGATGGGATGGGGGCTTCGCCCACCCAACGCCAAGAGATGCTGGCAAGCACAGGTGAGGCCCCGTGACCCTGGACCTCCCCTGAGCCTGGGGAGATTTTTTTCTTCTTTAGTTTAGCAAAAAAAAAAAAAAAAAACAAACCATGGTCAGGAAGCCAGGTAATTTTGCTGGAGACAGGGAGGCAGGGTGGGATGGGTTCTCACGTCGTTGTCCATTTATAGGTTCTGCTGAGGCCTTGCTCGGCAGCTACAGACGATATTCGGGCACAGGGTCAAGAGGTTTGCCTGCCAGCCCTGGGGTGGGCAGGACTGGCACCTGGGCCAGTCCCCAGGTGGCTGGATGCTGGCACAGGGCAGTGCAGCATCCCACGAGGCTCCTCTGAGAATTGAGCTGGGGGAGGCCGTGTGTCCACTCCCACCTGGCATCATCCGGGCAGGATGATGCTGAGACCCAGGGAGCCCCCCACGCTGGGGCAGCTCCTTGAACCCCCAGGGCTGAAGTGGCCAGCTTCATGCGGGCTCTAAAGGCAGACATGCTGTTGGGGGGGAGGAGATGAGGAAGGGGCTGGGAGCATCTTCTCCCTGCCCCCAGCCCCAGCCCCCAGCCCCCTGCAGTCGCAAGGCCAAGGTCAAGCACGACCCAGAGAGATGTGGAAAGACTACCGACCAGCCATCTGCTTCTCCTTACTCCTTCTCTTTTTCTCCAGTCTCCGCAGACGCTTCTCCTCCCGCCGCCGGGCTTCCTCCTCCTCCTGGTGCTGCCGACACTTGTGGAAGTTCTCCACCACCACGCCCACGAACATGTTCAGGACAAAGAAGGCCACAATGAGCAGGAACGAGATGAAGTACAGCAGCATCCAGGGGTTGTGGTTCATGATGGGCTGGCGGGGAGCAGGAAGGATGGGGAGCATCAGGCGCTGCCCGCAGCCTGGGTTCCCACAAGCCCAAATAGCTGCGGGGACCTGGCGGGAGATGTAAACGCTGTGGGTTTGATGTTAGGCAGTAGGGAGGGGTGGAGACTACGGCAAAGGAGAGAGTATAGTCTCCATCCAAAAGCGGCTTCTTTGTACCAGCTGACTCCTCCCGCCCTGAGGAAACGCAGGCCCAGTGTTCTCAGCCTTCACACTCTTCCCCAGTAGACCCAAATCTGGATATTCGTGTGAAATTCGCCAGTTTTTAAATATTCACCACAAATCCAAAAACTTTTAAACATGTTGCAGGCCAATAAAACACGTCTAGATTTGGCCCACAGGCCACCAGCTACAGCCTCTGTTGTGAGACGTGATGCCCATTTGATGTCCTTTTGCCAACCCACCTTGCTCTTTCTGTCCTGCGGCTACGCCTGGCATCATCCCATACTGAGTGACCTGAGCCCAAAGATGGATCCTGCCCATCTCGGCCCTACCTGCTGGTCCACGCCCACAGCATCCAGCCCATCGTACATGATGTCCACCCAACCGTCCTTGGAGGCCAGCACAAACAGGGACATCAGGGCCTGGGGAGGAGGGGGAGGAGATCATGTGAAATCTAGGATGTGTGGCTGAACCACCCACCACCTGCCTCCAAAGTGCCTCCAGGAAGCAGCTCGGGGTACGCGAGCCCTTGAGAGGTTGGGCTGGAGTCCCACTCCTGGCCCCAGGACAGCTCCCTGTCCCAGGGCTCCATGGCTAGTCTGAAGGTAGAGGAGCCATGAAAGATGTTCACACTCTCTGACTTCAGGCAGGTAAGGCAAGGGACCCCCAAACCCTGGAAATCCAGAAAGCAAAACCAGATTGGGTCTGGGAAATAAAGCAGCAAAACCGAGCGAGCTACTTCCTTTTCTACATTTCTGTTTCTGCAAACTGGGAGCGAGAAAAGGAATCGGGAATATGCCTGTACTCTGCACACGTGAAGCAAATACGCACATCCTCTCATGGCATCCTCACTCTGACCTCCAAGGAGACACTGTGTGGCCCCGTTCACAAGCTGATGAAACCGAAGCCCTGGTAAGTCGGCTGCCCAAGGTCACTGCGCTGGCAATGATGGTGCAGGATTCGTACCCAGGGCTACCCGCCCCCACACCCGCCAACCTCATGTGTGCTTTCTGCTCTGCCATGCAGCTCTGTGGCCCTGCGTGAGCCCCTCACCCTCTCTGAGCCTCCGTTTCTTCATCTTTAAGGAAGGCTACAGACCCCTGTGGGCTCACCTATTGGACTGCCACCAGAGACTGGGCTTTGTGACACCAGAGGGAGTGAAGGGCTTCTCTCTTTGTGGCTGCCCACCTCCAGTCGAGTCAGCATGTGTCACTGAGCGTGAACATGTGTCCCCTCCAACCTCCTCTGCCACCACCCCACCTCCGAGCCTGGGGCTCACCTGGCCGAGGTTGTCAAAGTTGTACTTGTGCCGGACCCACCGGTAACTGGCCTCGGCACAGTCAGACTTGTTGGTGATGTTCCTGGTGTCCTCGCCCTGGCACACAAAGAACTTCCCTTTGAAGAGCTGGACACACACATTCCCAGGGACAGAGAGAAGTGAGCTGTGAGCGTAGGAAGCCAGGACTCCAGAGCCCCACCCCCCACAGCAGCCCTGGGGCCTAAGAGCTCTGGGCACAGCCTGGGCGAGCCTGGGGTGCTCCACTCTGGGGTAAGTCAATTGGGGAAGCACTGCCAGGAATCTCCCCTGCAGGCACGCCCTTCCTCTCCCTAGGGAGGGGAGGAATGGTATTGGGGGTGAGTACTGCGATGGGGCAGTAGGGTGGTAACAGTCACTCATCTTCTCCAAGGGCCAGGTCAGTGGCGCTCCCAGGGGGTCCCCATCAGCACCATCTGGGACCATGTTAGAAATGCACATTCCAGGGGGGCTGGGGAGCGGGGAGGGGAAGGGCACTGGGTAGAGGGAGGCGTGCAGAGAGGCAGCACAGGGCTTTGATAAATGCACCCCAGCCTGGTCCCCAGGGCTGAGAATTTCTAGGAAACTCTGCCTCTCCCCAGGGCAGAGTGGACATCCCAGGAAGCT
This sequence comes from Indri indri, assembly GCA_004363605.1. Lineage (NCBI taxonomy): Eukaryota > Metazoa > Chordata > Mammalia > Primates > Indriidae > Indri > Indri indri. The sequence goes on along the minus strand of RJWJ010001275.1, from coordinate 100,079 downwards.
GAAGGAAGGAGGGAGGGGAAGGGAGGGGAAGGGAGGGTACAGTCGCTCAGGAGCTCCTGTGCTGCCCCAACAAGCAGCTGTCTACCCTGCAGCTGAAACAGCTGGAGCCAGGGCCCCTGGAAGACTGGGGTGGAGGGGCTCCCAGGCCCCCGAGGTGTCTGCAATCCTGCAGGCAGCTCTGACTCTCTCTCCTCCAAACCCAAGTCTCCTCCCTGTGCTGGAGGCCAAGTTTCCCCAGCAGCCCCCACTTCCTGCCTGTCTGGGGTCTGCACCCGCCTGCCTGCCAGCGCGCTGCTAACCTGGCCCAGCTGTCTGGGCCCTGGATCCCCGGGCCTGGCCTGCAGCCCACCGTGCTCAAGCAGGGAAGGAAGGGAGGAGATCCCCGAGCAGACGTGGGCCAGCGTCTGCGTCACAGGAGCTCATGGGCGGGGGCAGGAACAGCAGCCTGCAGCTCCCATGGCCCGAAACCTCTTTGCAGCCGGGATCCTCTGTGGGGCCCTCCTCTAGGCTCCCTGTGTTCTGCAAAATGCCCAGAAGGCAAAGGGGCCTGGGGCCCCGGTCCTGGAGGGAAGTGTCCCTGCTCATTCTCTTCTGGAGCAAAGGCAGGAGCAGCAGCTTGAGAGGCTCAGAACCCAGGCCTGAGGCTCAGAACCCAGGCTTTTGCTGACAGCTGGCTCCACACACCTGCACCCCCAGGATGCCGAAAATGATGAAAAAGGCACAGCAGATGACCACGATGTTGCCGATGGGCTTCAGCGAGGACATCAGTGTCTCCACCACCAGCTTCAGCCCCTGTGCCCGGCTGATTACTCTGGGGAGGGGAAGGAGGGAGTGAGAGGGGCTCCCCCAGCTCGGGCACGCCCTTGTCCCTTGCCCAGCTAGGTCTCCGCTCCCCACCCCAGCCTTGGCTCATCGGTCCCTTCCTGGGCTCTGGTGGCAGAGCACAGTCCTCTTTTCACGGGACCCTGCCATCAGGAGCCCCACAGTGGGCCCTCAAAACTGGCTGTGGACACCCCTGGCCCCTATATCTCCCCCTCCACCCCCAGGATGTCCAGCGTATTACCTGTTCGGGCTGGGGTGGGGGGGACTCAACTCAAGGGGGCATTTCCTAGGGATGCAGTGTGTTGAAGGTCCAACCATGACCCCTGAGGGGACCACCCAAGGGAGAGCGTCAGCTGAAGGCTGTGAGATACGACCCTTTGTCCTGTGCCCTGCACAGGGCTGCCAGCACCTCACGTGGCATCGAGCAAAGTGGCCCTGAGGAATAGGTCGTGCTGAAGGGAAGGAGAGGAATAAGCTGAGGGCAGGTGGGCATCTTGGAGGGAAAGTGCTAAGTCCGTAATTTGAGTGAGTGTCATCTGGGGTGGGGGCCGCAGACAGGGAGCAGGCATGTGTGGGCTTGCGGGGTGGGGGTGGGGGCTGGTGGGTGGCTGGCGGTGTCCCCGAGGAGGGTTCACCTGAGTGGGCGCAGGGTCCGTAGCAGCCGCAGCACCCGCAACATGCCTAGGATCTTGGTGCCGCTGTCGGAGACCATGGACACCAGGATGTCGATGACGGAGATGAGCGCCAGCAGCCCGTCCAGCACATTCCAGCTGCTGCGCAGGTACGCCTGCTCCCCGAAGCACCAGCCCAGGGCCACCACCTGGGGACCACCGCTGTGTCACCAGCCACCTGCGCTGCAGCTGACCCACCCACCCTCCTCCAGGAACCAGAGGGCCCAAGCCGACGCCAACCCCCCTGTCACCTTCACTGTCATCTCAGCCAGGAAGACTGCAGTGAAGACGTAGTTGGAGAGGGTCAGGAAGATGCGTTCCTGCAGGAGAGAGGAGGCAGGGCTTGCCCACCGGGAAGCCCCCACCCTCAGGCCAGGTCTCTGCATACAGAAGCCAAAAACTGCTTCTAACATGTGATTCAGAAAAATGAGTCACCCCACCTGAACCCCCCCGCCCCCCCACCAGCAGAGCCGGTGCCTGGACCCTAACTCATGTGCAGCCCTGGGGAAAGTCTCCCCCGTTCCCCGGCCAGAACTCCCCGGCAACGTGGCCAGGAGGGGGAAATGAGCGCACCACAGTGCTGTCGTGAGTCCCGCATCCCAGGCCCTATTCCCTGATTCCTTTCTTAAAACTGGGGCAGGATTTAACTTGATCTCCGACCCCTGTCCGCCATCCTGCCCTCCTCACTTGCTCTCCTGCTGTGCGCCCCAGAAATGGAGCACACAGACTGTGCACCCCCAGGCACGGGCTGGGGCAGGGCGGGAAAGAAGGTGACCCCGGCTCATCCCCGAGTGGCCAGGAGAGGGTTGTGGAGCGCTGGAGAGGCGCGGGCGGGGCGTGAGCGCGGAGGGAGGGGAGCAGGCACAATGACAGAGCTGGAGATGGAGGAGCCGAGCGGGCGGACGGGGAGAGACATGGAGACAGTGACACAGTGACAGAGAGCTCTGCGGCCAGCCGCCCTTGCTCTGCCCCCGCAGCCCCGGGCGTGGAGTCTCCCATGCTGGTGCTCCCTCATCTGCCTGGTCCTGGGCCGAGCCCTCCACCCCCACCCTGGCCTGGCTGGAGCCCACCCTAATGGAAAACAGAAGCCCCAGCGGCACTGAAACCTAAGCAATGGTGTGGGAGACAGCAAGGAGGGGCAGGGGACACCCCGGCCACCTCCGAGCAAGTGGTGCAAGATGCCATGAGAGGAAACAGATCCATCCCCACCCACCCTTCTAGGACCCAAATCCCTGCTGGTGGGGGGGGCGGGGGGGGGGCGGGGCGTGATGTCAGGCTGGGGAGAGGCAGCTCCCAGACCAGCTGGGCCCATCCAGAAGAGCTTAGCCCAGGGGTGGCGTGTCTAGCACCCAAGCCTCTGGCCCCTCCTCTCCTGCTGAGCAGGACTGACAGGTTCCCAGCCAAGCACAGGTGACCAATGTCCCCCCAGTGCCCCTGAAACCTACTTGTTTGTGACCCGGCAGGACCACAAGGAGCAAAGCGCAGCTTCCCTAGCTCACTCCGCATGGCCTACGAGGCAGACTGGGCGAGCGTCTCCCCCATCTGCACGCAGGGTTGCATCACCCCTGTCACTCACTGGACACACACACAGGCCTCACAAGCCTCTGGCTCACGAGACCACCTCATCTGTAAATAGCCTGGGGTGAGATGAAGCACCCAGCTGTTGGGCTGTGTATCACAGAAGGGAAACTGAGGCAGGGGAGGATACAGGAGGCATCTTGGAGGGCCAGGAGCAAGGGTTGTAGTCTTGGCAACCTAAGTGAGAATCCTGGCTCTCTGCCCCGCCACTGACATGTGACCCTCAGTGGGTCAGTAACTGTGTGGCCTCCTGGCCTCTCTTCTCACTCAGCGGGGCCTGGCACCAAGCAGGACGCAACGGCCACTGTGTTTATAGCCCTGGCGACTCACAGCGCTGTGGGGGTCGATTTTGGGGCGCTCCATGGCAATGGTGATGCAATTGAGGAAGATGATGACGAGAACCACATGGTCGAACATCTTGTGGGTGATGATCCGGTGACACAGGAGGCGGAACCTGCTCCGGGACAGAAGCAAAGGCTGGGGGGACAGGGCAGGGTGGCAGCAAGAGGCAGGGAGTCGTCGCCTGCAGCCTCTACCCACGGTGCCCTCCCGGGCGAGGCCACCTTGTCCCGGGCCCTCCCTCACACCCCCACGGCACGGCACCACTTCTAGCGTCCCTGACAGCATTGTTGGGTAATTTCCTGCGAGAAGGAGAAGCGGGGGCCCGGGTCAGAGCCTCCCCCCACATACCTGGACTGAGGAGGGAAGATGTAGGCAGACCAAGAGTCGCGCTCGCGGCAGCAGGCAGGGAGCCGGGCTCGGATCCACGCGCGAACTCGTTCCACTTTGCTCTGTGGAGCAAACACTGGGGCGTGAGCAGGACCAGCCTCCATGCAGCTCCACGACCCAGGCCCCTGCCCACCCTCTCCCACACTGGCCTCTCCTCTTCCACCCTAAAGCCACCTTCCAGCACCCCTTACCCTCCGTCTCCCCCCTCTCCTCCCCTGCACCGCCCGCCCCAGGCTCTCCACGCTCTTCCCATCCCTGCCTTCAGCCCAGGCCCTGCCTGCCCTCCCTCCCCCTCTCCCTGCTGGGCTTGGAAGTACATCAATTATCAAACGTTGCCCCCATCACAGCTGTCTGTTCAGAGACACACCTGGGCCAAGGAGACTCTGGCCTCTGTCTTCACGTGCTAGCCCTGAGGTCCCTGCTCCCATCCCAGGGAAAAGGTGTTGGGAGGGGGTTGGGGGAGAGCAAATGGACCAGGATGGGCTGGGCAGTCAGGGCTCGTGCTGAGTGGAGATGAGAAAGGGGGATGGGGCCATCAGTTTGGGGAGATGAGTGATGGGTCTTTCTGAGTCACAGGGGGAGGGCCATGAAAGATTCATATACATCTGCCCGACGCCATTCGCATCACTGGCCACTGCAGAGCCGCAGCCCCAGGCACGGCAAGGAAGTGGGGCTATGCAGGCGGGCAGAGGGAGGAAGGGGACTGTTTGGAGCTCGGCCTCCAGGACCCGGCATGCCTCGAGATCCCCTGGGCTTGGAATGGTAACTCCCTTGCACCCTGCCAGGCCGGGCACAGCTCCCCTCTCTCAAGGGCAGGGGTGAGGGGTCACTGTGCCCATAGGGGCCTCACCAGGTTGCCCTCGTCATCGGCGTCATCCCCCTCCAGTGGGGGCTCATCGGGCCGCAGGGCCCGGGCCAGGCGCCCTGAAGCCGACTTGCCATTGCAGTCCTGGTGCTCAGAGGCAGAGCTGCGGCCACTGGCTGTGCGGTGCAGCCCTGGCACCTGCAGTGTGTCCGGCAGGTCGAAGGAGCTCTTAGCCTCCCGCTCCAGGGAGCCCCTGTGGCGGCGGTCGCTGCCTGCTGGGCTGGCCCGCTCCTCTTCCGAGCTCTCCTCCTCATCCTGGCTCTCTCGGCCTTCACCCGACAACAGGGACCGCCGCTCCCCACTTGGGCTCCTCCGCTTCAGGCTGGGGGCACGGCCCAGGCTGTTCCTGCTGGAGCGCCTGCTGGTCCAGCTGCTTGCGGCGCTCCAGGGGCTGTGTGGGGAGCTGCGGGCGCTCGGCTGCAGGCGAGGAGGGCAGTGGTCTCAGCCAGTGCCGGACAGGCCTGCGCCCTCACGTGCACCCTGTTCCCCCCTAAGGCACCACACCAGGTGTAGAGGAGTGAGCAGGAGCTCTGAACTCCAATGCCTGTGTTCAGATCCTGGCTCATCCAACCAGCTGTGTGACTTGGGGCAAGTTATTAAACCTCTCTGTGCCTCCGTGTCCTCATCTGTAAAACAGATATGGCAATAGCACTTCATCCTCATTTAGCTGGTGAGAGAAGTGTTATCATCAGCTGAGTGGCAGTATAAAACAATAGAGAGAAGGAACTCAGACAACTCAACAGCAAGAAAGAAGCCCAATTTAAAAAATGGAAGCCAAGGTGCCGTAGCAAGTGCCTGTAGTCCCAACTACTTGGGAGACTGATGTGGGAGGGTCGCTTGAGCCCAGGAGTTTGAGACCAGCCTGGGCAATATAGCAAGACCCTGTCTCTTAAAACAAAAAATAATAACGAGAAAAAAAATGGGAAAAGGACCCGAGTAGACATTTCTTAAAAGAAGACAAACAAGTGGCCAACAGCTACATGAAAAAATGTTGAACATCACTAATCATCAGAGAAATGCAAATTAAAACCACAATAAGATATCACCTCACACCTGTTAGAATGGCTATTATCAAAAAGATGGAAGATGACAAGTGTTGGCAGGGATGCGGAGAAAAGGGAACCCTTCCGTACTGTTAGTGGAAATGTAAATGAGTGTAGCCATTACGGCAAACAGTATGGAGGTTCCTCAAAAAACTAAAAATAGAGATGCCATATGATCCAGCAATCCCACTACTGGGTATGTATCCAAAAGATTTGAAATCAGTGTGTGGAAGAGATGTCTGCCCTCCTGTGTTCATTGCAGCTCTAATTCACAACAGTCAGGACACAGAATCAACCTACGTGTCCATCAGCGGATAAACGCATAAAGAAGGTGTGGTCTCTATCTACAACAGAACCCTATTCAGCCTTAAAAAAGAAGGAAATCTTGTCATTTGTGACAACAAGGATGAACACTAGGCTAAATGGAATAGGCCAGGCACAGAAAGACAAATGCTGCACGATCTCACTTATATGTAGAATCTTAAAAAGTTGAACTCGTAGAAGCAGAGAGTAGAATGAGGGTTACCAGAGGCTGGGGGAGGGGTAGAGTGTGGGAATGAGGAGCCCTTGGTCAAGGCTTCAAAGTTTCAGTTAGATAGGAGGAGTAAGAATTTGAGATTTATTGCACAGCATAATGGCTATAGTTAATAATAGTGTAATGTATATTTCAAAATTGCTGAGAGTAGATTTTAAATGTTTGCACCACAAAAAAAAAAATGTGAAGTGCTGAATATGTTAATTAGCTTGATTTAATCATTCCATAATGTATCCATATATCAAAACATCACATATACTGCCGGGCAAGGTGGCTCACGCCTGTAGTCCCAGCTACTCAGGAGGCTGAGGTGGGAGGATCACTTGAGCCCAGGAGTTCGAGGCTGCAGTGAGCTATGATCGCACTACTGCACTCCAGCCTGGGTGACAGAGCGAGACCCCCATCTCTAAAAAATAAAATAAAAATCACATTGTACCCCATAAATATATCCAATTATTGCCAACTAAATGTGAAATTTTAAAAATTAAAAATAAATAAAACCACAGCAAGAGCATGGGCTCTAACAGCAGCCTCCTGGATTGAAATGCTGGCTCTGCTATTCACTTCAGCAACCTGAGACTCAAGTCCCCATCTGGAGAACAGGGATAGCACTGGCACCTACCTCACAGAGTTGCTGTGAGGACTCAATGCACTTACAATGCTCATGGGCAGTGTCTAGAACAGTGTCTCCAACAGAATCAGCAAGGAGATGAAGGTTTGCTGTTATATGGTTAAGTATTAAGGAGGAAAGGACACCCCGCACCCATTTTACAGAAGAGGCTCTGAGAGGTTGAGTCTTGCCCAAGGTCAGCTAGGGGACAAAACAGGCAGCATCAGAACACCACTCTTTTGCCTCCCAGGCTAGGTCTCCCTCACTTGCCCGCATCACCAGGCCTGACTCCCCTGGGGCTTGTCCTGGCACACCCTGTCCCACCCACAGCCCAGGGGCCGTCCGCTTGGACCTGCCTGCCTCCATCCTCTCTTCCTCCTGCCCTCCTCCCAACATCTCCCACCTTTGGGCACCCGCAGGCACCCCCTACCGGTGACTTCATCTCGTGGGCCACCCCCGGCTCAGCGGATCCACTGCTGCTGGTCCGGCGGGAAGGGGGGCCGAGTGCCTCACCCATACCCGTGCTGGAGCTCTTGGGCAGCGACATGGGTGTGGCGGCCGTGTGGATGATGAGAGGTGGCAGCAGGCTCTTCCGCAGCTCTGGGTGCTCTCCCAGGGACACCACTGCAAAGGGATAGAGGAAGAGACCCTAAGTCCACTCAGGGCTGGCCTGGGGCTGGGGACTGCGCCCCCCGCAGGATGGGTACTCACAGGCCAAGCGCTTTTTCCTGTCCCCATCGCCATCCAGACTGGGCGAGAAGAAATCGGGCTCTGACTCGGACTTGGTGGCATCTCCCTAGGATCAGGGAGCAGCAGGCCATTAGGGACCTGGCCAGGTGGGGGTCGTTGGGATGGACTAGGTCTCTCTCTCCTCATATACACACACCACATATAGGCCACAGGAACCAGCAACCACGGCACAAGGCATGCACCGACACAGGCCAAACCACCTGGGCTGGGGCCCGAGGCTTTCCAGGGCCCCTAACGCCTCTGCCTCCCACCAGCCACCCCTCAGAGAAAGCCGTGGCTAACCCGAGCCCACGGCACAACCGGCCTGGCTGGACGGCACCAAGGTTGGCTGGGGACAGGAGGGGTAGCTGGGTGGGCAGGCGGCACAGGCCGGAAGGGACTGGGGACCTGAGTGAAGTGGTCACTAGAGCCTCAATTCCAAAAGTCCATTTGAGGCCCCTGCCTTCTCTTCACAGCTCCCCTGCCCCGAGCCTCAGACCCGAGGACCCTGGAAGGAAATTGAAAGACCCCAGACAGAGCAGCTCAGCCCAAGGACGCCACCGCAGTCCTTCTGCTCCTTCCCTCCACCTTCCCCAGGCCCCAGCACCCTCCCTGGCCCCATTTTCACCTCTCTCCCTGTCTCTGGGACAGCTTTTGTCTTCCTTCTTAGCAGGTCAGTAGGTTCCCCAGTAATTACACACTTCTCCTTAAGAAGTTATTAAAAAATACTTGATTGCTACTTTTGATAAGGACATAAATATTGGGTAATTGGCATCTCAGGGGATCATTTTCATTAACTCAGTTTACATCCCTAACGAGGCCTTTAATTATCAAGTGGGATCTCCAGGGGGCTGCTCGGGATGCGCAGCACCGTAGGGTCCCGCAGGAATCCTGGCTTCACCCTGAATTCTGGGGCAAGTGCCAGGAACAGCAGAGCACGGGCTCAGCGTGGGGCCAGACGGGAACATGCCCTGAGATAGACGGCTGGCCCTGACTGGGCGAATGAGGGGCCAGACACTCAGAGGTGGAATTAAAATATTGGTACGCTATGTCCGGGGACACACCCCATCCCCACATCCTCCAAGGCCATGTCCTGAGCTGAGGCAGCTTGTGGGGTCTCTAACGATGGCCCAGGACAAAGGGTGAAGGGGTGAGAGGTGGGGGAGCATCTGCAGCCATGGGTATGGACTCCACTGAGGCGGGACGTCTGGGACTCCTCGGGACCTCGGCACAGGCACGCATACACGGGGTGCCCCACACACGTGCACACAGAGGATTCTAAGTCCCTTCCTTCTCTGGCCCGTCCACTGGTCTGGCAGGGACGGGAATGGTGCCCTTTTTGGGTAGATGGGGGACAGAGGCAAGGAGGCTCCTCCCTTCCACGTCCTCAAGGGGGAAGGGACTTAAAATCGAAGCAAACCTCACAACACCAAGGACCACCACGGCTATCACAGGTTGCACAGCAGCGGAGCGCGGACACGAGCACAGAGACACGGAGGCGGAGTGGAGGGGCACAGGGCACGGGGCGGGGGGACATGCCGACTCATGATCGCGTACCTACCCCCTGGGAGTCGACAGGCAGCTGAATACAGCTTAACTGTCCACTCGCATCTTCCCGTTTGCTGATTTCCTACAGGGAAAGGGGGGAGGCAGGGGAGGGCCGCTGGTCACAGGCGCCTGGCCTTCAAGTATCAGCAGTGTCGAAAGAGGACGAAGGAAAGGAGGGGTGCGAACCCCAAAGCAGGAGGGGAAACGAGAGACATGGGGGAGGGGAGGGGACAGAACGCCCTTCCAGAATTCAAGTGCAGGCCCTCGGCCGGAACGAATCTGGAGCGGGGCAGGCAGAGGCCACAAAGATGGGAATGAGGGCAGGAAAGAATTGAGCCCCCCGATAGTCCTAATAATAACAGCCGCCGTTCATGGAGGCTGTGCCCGGCATCCGCAAAGCAAACCGCTCCGTGAACACGAGCTCGCTTCCTTGCAAGGTAGGAAGTAGGCGCCCCTATCACCACCTTACACAGGAGACATCTGGGGTTTGGGGAAGTGAAGAAAACTGCCCCAAATCAGAGTAAGAGGTGGATCTGGGCCTCGAGGCTGAGCATCTGGGTCACCTCTCCTGGCTCCGAGGCAGGGGGCTCGGGGTTGGACAGGATGGGGGAGGGAGGAGTGGATGACAGTCGGAGTCGACAGGAGCAGAAACGGGCCTCGTAGGGTCTCATATTCTCGGCTTACGTCCCGCCACATCAGAATAGATGCAGCTGCTCCGTTCGGGATGGGATGTGACAAGTAGCACAGAGATGGTGGCTACGATGTTGTTTAGTATCAATTAATGGCCTCACACAGGGCCTGCTGTCTGCTCATTTAATTAAGAGTGTGGATGATAAATATATAGGGATTCAGGGCACAGCCTCCCACAAGTCAGGAAATCAGCAGCCCAGCAGTCTCCGGCCCCCGGACCACCTCCTCCTACCTCTTGGCAGGGTGGCAAGGCCAGCCGGGGGCCAGGCTTGAGGCCTCCTGCCGGGGAAGCCCACCAAAATGGGGACAGCCACTTCCTCTGCCGAGGGGGGTTGTCTTATTTGAAAAAAAAAAAAAAAATGCCAGGCGATCCCCATAGCAAAACCAGCCTCCCCTGCCAGACCGTGGGGCCTCCTTAGAGCTCTGTGCTCGGCCCGTTGAAACCTACACAGGAGAGCGCCGGTGCTCTGGAGGTGTCCAGGCCATTGGAATTGAGTGACATCCCCCAACCCATGCCCGCCACATGCAGGGCAAGGAGCAGCCACTCCAGCCCCCACGCGGGCATCCAGGGCTGCCGCTTTTCCCACAGAGGGGGTTGATCTTGAAATCCTCTCTCCATCCCGCCCCAGACAGGGAGCATCACAGCCCAAGACACCACCTCCTGAGTGAGACCCTCCCCGCCAAGGCACTTACACTCTGAGGGCTGAGGTGGGTGTGGCCACCGGGCCCTTGCTGACCCCGAGCGCTGGGGCAGCTCACAGGCCCCCAGCAGGGCCAGAGTGACCGGCTGGCCCAGGGGCCAGGCTGCTCTGGTGCCCACACTCAGACTTCGCCGCTGCCTAGCAACCAGGCCAGCTCAGCCGCACCCGACGTAACAAGGTGTTTGCTGAAAGGGCCGAGTGGGGGGGGCGGGGGCCGTCTGTGCCGGGCACCTCAAGACTTCCCTGGCGGCCGAGTGGCAGTGGCGGGAGGGGGACAGGCTTGAGGTGTTTTCCATTTCCCTCCACGCTGTTCCACAGGAATTTTCCAAGGAGCTGCCTTTGGAAGGGGCTGAAGGGCCCCCTCCTCACTCCGCTCCCCCTCCCACAGGTCCTGAGAGTGGCCAGGCGAGTCCACCGAGACCCTGGCTCTTGTAGGAACGCTGCGGCACCCTCAACTCTTCAGGGCCCAGCGAACCCCCAGATAAGTGTCCCATTCCGGGGAGCGTGCCGACGTCCCTCCCTCCCTGCAGGAGGCCCAGCCATCAGCAGAGCTGCCCTCTCGGCCACCCAGCGGGGAGGAGACGCGGTAATGGATAACCACAGAATTGAGAGGGACGCGGGGAGAAAGGCCGGTGTGGGACAGACGCACCGCACCCCACCGACCCAGCTGGCCCACGGGGAACTGCCCTCCCTCGCAAGGCTGGGAAAGAGTCGGAAAATAGATTTTTGTTTTTCCACCGTGTGCCGGTATTTATAGACCAGGCCGCAGCGGGAGTTTCCATCCGGGTCACCCCGAGAGAACTGGACCGAGAGCTTCTCCAGGCCCAACCTGGAGTGTTTCTAGGTTGGGTCAAACCATCCCGTGTGAGGCTCTGGGAAGCTGGGGCGGGCCTGGGAGCTTGAGTGGGAAGAGAGGCTGAGCTGAGGGAGAGGAGGGGTGCAGCCCTTCGGGCAGAGGCTGTGCCCTGGCACGGCGAGGGCAGGATCGATGTGAATCAATATTAATTGATGACGCTGCCTGTGACGGAGGTGATGGAGCCTGGGCTGGAAATAGGACACTCATTTTTGCCATGCCTGCAGCTAATTGGGCTCATTTCTCACCCTGGGCAGCTCAGCCCTGCCCCGGCCCTAGTGGCATCTTCATCAGCTCAGCCACAGCTCAGATGACTTGCACACAAGCCTCCCACACCCCCGGCTAGATGGGTCCTCTCGGGATGTCCCATACAACACTGTGCTCAAGAGTCCAGCTGTGCCGTGGGCCTGGCACTTGTCTTGTCTGGCTCTCTGGGGAAGGGTCCAGCCGACTCTGAGGGGGAAGCCCTCTCAGCAGCTGACCTTTGACCCAGGGACCCAGACAACCATCCTGTGTGCCATGTGATGAGGGGCGTGGTCTCAGGGGGACTTCCCAGGTCCCCACCATGGACAACGAAGGGAAGAGGAGGCTCGAGCCAGGCAGCTGACTCTTCCCAGGTGTGGGCAGGGCAGGTGGGCCGGGTAGGGGGTTACCTCCGCCTGGAAGCCCTCCACCAGAATGGCGACGAGCAGGTTGAAGAGCACATAGTTGCCGAAGGTCATGAGGGCGATGAAGTAGAGGGCCGCCCAGGACGACGTGGAGGCCATGCCGTTGTAGAGCACTTTGTTCCAGTCCTCCTGCGTCAGGATCTGCAGGCGGAGGGTGGCAGTCAGGGCCTACCAGGGGGCACCCGACCGCCCTGCCCTCCCTGCCCTGTTCCCCTCGCACCTGAAAGACGGTGACGATGGCCCAGAGCAGGGAGTCAAAGTTCTTCCGGTCTGGCAGCGTGTCCCCATCCCGCTCGGATGCAAACTTGCAGCCAAAGAGATGCATGCCCAGGATGCTGAGGGCACAGGGAGCCACAGACGGGGTCAGAGCCCAGTGCTCCCTGCCCCTCAGGCCCTTCTGCCCCAACCTGGCCTGTCTCCCCGCCGGCACGGCGCTGCGCCGCCCTCACCTGAAGATGAAGATGAAGAGCATGAGCAGCATGCAGAAGGTGGCCACGTTGTCCATGGTCTTCATGAGCACCACGAGCTGCCGCTGCAGCGCCGGCAGGAAGCGCACCAGCTTCAGCACGCGCATCAGGCGGAAGGTCCGCAGCACCGACAGGCCGCCCCCCTGCTGGCCCACGATCTCCCACACGCTGTAGGGGGGCAGGCAGCCTGAGCCCACCGCAGCTTTGCCCTCTCCCGCCCCTCCCTTCACCTGAGGGCCTGGACCGGCAGGCGCAGCAAAAGAAAATGGGGCACAGATGGGCCCCTGTGCCACCAAGCGGGCACCTCCAAGACAGCAAGGATCTGGGTCTGGGTGACAGCCCCAGCCCCCTCCACCCTCCCCTCCCGGCCAGAGATCACATCCTGGCAGCAGACGGCCTCCTCCCTAAGTCCGGCCAATGCAACGGCATCAAGTTATGGAATATTTGCTTTGTTCTGTTCTAATGAAACCTAAAGCCAACTCCAAAAGCAACAAAGCAGTTCTCCTGGCCCCAGGCCTGGGGGGACGGAGCACTTTCCCAAAGCCTTGGAAACCCTAAAGCAAGTTGCTGGCATCTGAGATGGTTTCCAAGCACTTTGCAAGCAGGAACACTGGCTAGACCTCATACCTCCTCTGAATCCTCTCCTAAGTCAATCCCCCACCCTCACCCACCCCAGGACTGGGTGGGGTCAAGGACAAGAGGTGGGGGTGGGGAGAGGAGACTAAGGAGGCACCAGGCGAGGAAGACGTGTGCCATGGCCCATGTGCGCAAGGTGGGGTGGAGGGATAGAGAGGGCCATGGGAGCACACGGAGTCTCCCACCTAGGGGAGTGGGAGGTCCTGCAGGTCAGTGGGGCCTGACGCCAGACCCCTCCACCCCAGAGGAACAGGCGGCATGGCCCCTGGCCCCAAGCCATCCCTGCTCGCATTCTTCAAGCCAGAAGCAGTGGGGGGCCGCCATACCTGATGACCACGATGACACCATCGAAGATGTTGTAGGGATTCTTGATGTAGCCGAAGGGACCATACACGAGCAGCTTCAGCAGCATCTCCAGGGCAAAGAGGCTGGTGAAGACGATGTTGCTGATCTCCAGGGCGTTGGTAAGCTCCTCGGGCTGGAGGGCAGGGTGGGGCGTGAAGCAAGCAGCTTGTCTCTGAGGCCCTCGTCCAGGTCCTCCGAGTGTGGGGCACCGGGGAGAGGAGCAGCAGGAACAGCAAGCTTGGGGGCATGGGGTGCTGGGTGCTCAGGCTCGTGGGGAGGACCCTCCCCCAAAACATCTGCGAGCAGATGCACCCAGGGAAGCCGCCCCAGGAAAGCACCTCGCGAAACCCACAGCCCTCCGCCAGCCCCCGGCCCTGGGTCTCAGACCGGGGGGCCGCAGGCTCTCTGTGGGGCCTGTGCTGCGGGTTCTGCGCTGCCTCCTCCCGGGAGCTGCGAGACCCATCCTGGCCTGGGCTGCCAGGCCAGCTTCATGTGCCCAGGCCAGCGGCACGGATGATGCTGGCCAACGTCAGAGGCCGGTCGCCAAGGCCTCACATGCATACCCAATCACACCGCCACACACGTCACACGTGTTCCACAGCTACTCTGTGGACTTGGCAGCCTTCTCTTGGACAACTGTTGGCTATGCTTGCTTCCTTCCAGACACACATGCGCGCACACACACACACGAATGCACACACTCCCAGTCACACACGCTGACGGGAAGAAGGAAGACTCCCCAGGAAGAGTTATCACAGAAGGGGAGGCACCTGGAGCCTCAGCCTGAGACTGGGACACCTGGGTTACTTCTCAGCCTGTCCTATCCCTCACCGAGTGACCTTCATCAAGATTCTCAACCTCTCCGGCCAAACGTGATACACTGGAGGTAACTGCTTTTATGCTCCTACTCACTGGGATTGGGACCAAGGATGTATCCTAGAGAGGTCCTTGGAAGAACCAGTGACAAACCCTATCTCACCTGCTCTTCCGGCTCACTAGTCACCTCAGTATGCAGTACGCCCTGTATGCCTACCAATGCACCAGGCACCCGAGCAGCTGCAAAAACACGCCAGCCACGCTCCCTGCGTCCCGGGAGCTCGGCGTCTAGCTGGAAACAAGTTGTACACACAACACAGCTGGGCAACCACAAGAGGCCCTAGATGCTTCATGCCAAAATAAATTACCCAGGCAGTAAATCCAGGAGTTCAGGAGAGAGAAGGTGAGGGGTGGACACAGAGCAAAAGGATTAGTCGGGATGCAGCAGCTGAAATGAACTCTGAAGGGGTTGTGGGGTCTACCCAGGTGGGTGGGGGACCACGAGCAAGCTGAGCCTGGCTCTGGTTGGGGGAGAAGGCAGGGGCGTGGTGGGGTGGAGGGATGCAGGCACAGGGAGAGATATTGGTCGATCAATGGAGCCCACGCCCATCTAGTGGGTGTCTGGACAAACCGAAAGCCCAAAGTACATGGGAGCTGCTGAAAAAGTTTGAGTTAAAGAAATAACCAGCTGGGCACGATGGCTCATGCCTGTAGTCCCAGCTATTTAGGAGGCTGAGGTGGGAGGATCGCTTGAGCCCAGGAGTTTGAGGTTACAGTGAGCTATGAAGATGCCACTGCACTCCAGCCTGGGCAATATAGCAAGATCTTGTCTCAAAAAAAAAGAAGAAAAAAGAAAACCAAATGAGGCCATTATTCCATCAGACACCTCCCCCAGTTTACCCAGCTGCCTCATCTGGCCAGCTGCCCAGGTAGGTCACCCAAGCATGGAGCCAGGCCCTCGGTGAGACCAAATGTTTGCTAATGGCCCCGATCTGTGTGGCCAACCTGGGTGGGAGGTGGGGAGGGCCAGAGGGAAGGGGCTTCTGACTAGCAGGTGAGCGGCATCTGGGGGCCTCGGGGTCAAGGCTACTTAGAAAGAGATAAGCTCTCAGCCCAAACATGGGTTTCTTTCCAGAGGCAGGCCTAGGAGCAGACAGCTTGTGTCCGGACGGAGAGTGGCTGTCAAGAGGGCCGGTGTGGCATGGAGCCCGTCGCTCCAGCAGATCTCTCGCAAGTCTCTGTTCCACAGACTGCAAGTGGGGGCAGGCCAGGACACTGCCACCTGACCTAATTAGTCGGGTCACACAGCAACAGGACCTTTAGGTCCCCCAGCGTGAGCTTGGTACTGGAGGTGGGAAAGGAGCCATTGTCGGTGCCAATAAAGCCTGGAGCTCAGACCACCCCTGGCGATGTAGATCCCCTACTCTGCGTTCCCAAGTCCAGTCTGCCAAGGAGTGGTGGGCAGCGAGGCTGCCTCCCTGTCACTCTGCCACCTGCCCTGTTTCCCAGCCTTGCACTGGACACAGTGATGAGCACGGTCCACACGGGTGTGAGGTTTCACAGGTTCCCTGGCTCACCACGTGCTCACCTCGTGGCATCCACTCGGCAGCCCTCCCATGCCAGTCTCCTACATGAGCATGAGGCCGGGAGACGGGGCTGATGGTTCAAAGCCACAGGGCAGGAAGAGCCGGGGGCCGCCAATCCCATGTCCCTCTGACTCCAACAGTACTGGACAGTCAGGATTCGGACCCATGCCACAGGGACAGGAGAGGCCTGCGGATCCTGAATACACAACGTGTCTACTAATGTATATAAAATCGTATTTCAGGTCAACAGGGATGTATGAATAAACAATGAGCTGATGTAAAACGATAGCGGAGGGACGCTCGCAATGCGTGAATTTTATGGCATATAGATGAGGCCTCAAAAAAGCCTCTAAAAATGAAAATTAATAAAACATTCTTTTAAAAGTAGCTGAAAACACAGTAGCTTTTGATACCATGTATTTACTCAATTAGTGAATCCTAAAAGTACAAATACTACTGTGCGTCTTGGAGAGAGGCTGTTCTTAGCACTCCCCGACATTATGGACGGGGCTGTCGAGGTCCGAAAGGACGGCTCAGGGACAGGCACGCCTTGCTCACCTGCACACCACGAGGGCTCCCCGAGAAGGATGGTGAAGGGCTCCCCGTAAGGCCTGCATCACTGGTCCACGTTGAAGGGGGTGGCAGCAAAGCCTGGAGCCCCCACCCCACCCACCTACATGGCTCTAGGACTGGGGAGGGGGGGAGCCCAACACAGGTGGGAAGGGGGCCTGGCGCTCCCCCTTGGCTCCCTCTAGGCTCCCTGCACACACTTGGGGCAACGCCTGTCCCTTTGCAGGGCCCTGGTATCCCCTCCCAGTGATCCGTGGAAAAAAAGCTCTCCTCCCCCAGACGGCCAGGTCTATCCAAGTTACTAAATCGGAGGCTGGGAACAGTTTACAAATGCAGGACGAGGACACAGTCTTAGCAACAAGGTTGCCCCAGGGACCAGAATCGTAATTACGGCTGCAAAGGAGGGGGCGTGGAGCCAACTTCTGCGGGTACCTGCCATAGGCTCGCACTGGGCCGAGGACCTTCCTCCCAGAGGGCCCTTCCCTCCCTGCTCACCACCAAAGAGGGAGGGATGTGGGCCTCCCAGACAGCCCAGGGCCCTGAGGCTCCGAGAGGTGTGGTAACTTGGTGGAGGTCACACGGCTCTTTTGGGCAAGCACAGAGCCAGGCCCATTGAGCTTTCCTCTACATCCTTGCCTTTGGGACCCTTTCCACGATGTCACCCCCACCACACACCCAGACAGAGCCCACACAAGCCCATCAGGCAGGCACCGGCCTCTGCTCACCGACTGTCCTCAGCTGCAGGAGTCCTTCCCAGGTCTAGCTTGCATCCTTCCTGCTGTTCACAGATGTCCAGGCCCAGTGGCGGCTTCTGTGAGCCACAGCCAGGCAGCCTGAGCTTCTCCCACCCAAAGCCCCAGGTCTCTTGTCTGTGCTGCTGCGAACTGTAGATCTCCCATCTCCTCCTGTCTCCTAACCCTCCCCTGCCCTCAGGCTGTCACCTGCAACTGTGGCCCCAGGTAAGCTGCCCAATGCTTCCTAGCACCACGACTGCCCCCAAACCCATGGCATCTCCACTGACAAACCCTTCAAGTGCCCTCTATGTGCAGAACACCAGTGATGAAAAGGTGGGATTGAACTCGAAAAGAGGACGGTGAGCTCTGAGACTTTCTTCCTGTGCGACCTTGAGCAAGTCCCTTAACCTCTCAGATCCCCAGTGGCCTCTTCTGTTCGACAGAGTAACACCAGCTCCAGGCGAGGCTGCTCAGGCAGAACTAAGGAGGCAAAGCCTGTGAACACCGCCAGCCCAGGGCCAAGCTCGGGTGGCCCCGGGGGCACTGACAGTCTGCACACGGGCAGGACAGAGTGTCTGCAAGATTGCAGCTACACACAACAGCGGGGGCAACACCCCGGAGCCGCAGGAGCTCAGTCCAGCTGAGGTCAGTGGGCCAGTGGGAGGAGGACGCGGGAAGAGAATGCCCACAGAGGGCGTCCCCGGCTGCCACAGAGGGCAGCATGAGCAAAGGTGTGGAGGAAGGGATGTGCAGGGTGTCCTGGGGACCAAGAATCAAGGGGTCTGCCCAGGTCAGAGGGTGGAAGGAGCGGGTGGGGGATACGGCTGCAAGGCCAGCGGGGCCAGGGTGGATGGCTGCGCCTGTGCCCTGACTCAGGCTGGACCCGCCTCTGCCCATGATGCTGCCATTGAGGCCCTGGGGCCAGCGGGGAGGGTGCGGGGGGTGGGGGGGAGATGTGCAAAGCAGGGTATTAAGAAGATTAATCTGGCTGCAGTGGTGGCAGCGTTCGGATGGCTTGGAGGGAGGGGAGAGACGGAGACCAATTAGGATACTGCAGAGGTCCAGGCAGGAGGCCTGAGAGCCGCCTCTGGCAGACAGTGATGTACCTCTCGCAGGGAAGGCGTGAGGGGGTGGACAAGCGGGGCCAGAGCCGAGCGAGGCTTGTACGAGTCACCCCTGCCCTGCCTAAGTCCACCCCGGCCTCCATCTCCTCAGCTCCCACCTGCTCTGCTGACCCTGAAATCTCTCGACTGGGCTCCTCAGCTCACCTCACCTCTGCTTCCAACAGTCCTGCCTACTGCTCCCCCCGACCCAGGAGAGGGGGTTCTGGCAGGCTGCAGTGATGGTGTGAGGGTCACTGAGTCCGTGGGAGGCGCGGGAAGTCAGAGAACACCTGGGTGGCAGGAGGTTTCCCGGAAATCCCACAGGCCTCGTCATGTAGGTCACGGCTGTGCTGTTCCCAAACCCTCCCCCGAAAGCTCTCCAGCTTGGACCGTCGCCTCCCTGGGCACACCCTGCTCCAGCACCCCATGCCCACCAGGCCCACCGTTAGGTGTCATCATGACCCCAGCATCTCCTAACCAGGGCAATGCCAAGGAGCAGCTTCCTCCCCTTTCCGCGATCTCTCTGGAAGCCCCCGTAATTAAATACACAAGCCAACTGGGCACGGAGCACCCACGCGCTCACTGGGCTTCAAGACAGCCCACCCAAGGCCCTTGCTACTAAAAACTCTGGAGCTGTCGCCCTGCCCCTCACCCACCCGGACAACCTCTGGCCCACGGTGGCCCATGGGAAGGCTGCCCTCATGACGCAGACTGTCCTGCCCTGCCCAGCCCAGCCCAGGTAAGTCCCCACGCCCTCCTCCTCTCCGCTGCGGCTCCGGAACTGCTGAGCCGTGCTCGAGACAGGCACGAACCTATGCTGACTGGACAGGCGATTCCCTGCAGGGGCCGATGGCTGCTGTACGGCTTTATCACAGTCCCCCCGCCGCCCCCCCTCATCGGTCCTCCTTTGTCAGGTCTCCACCTCTCTCCCCCAGGAGCTGCCTTAAACCTTCCCCATTCCGCAGGGGCTCTGTGTCCTGTGTCCCACTCCTGGAAGGGAGCCAGCCCCGCCTCCCCCTGCACGGCCACGTGCTCTCCACCTCCGGGCTCTCTGGGCCCCCCACCCATCAGCTATCCCGGTGCCCATCACTTCTCCAATCCTTTCTCCTCCGCTTGAAAGCAGAAAGCTTCCTCGTGACTCCGGACCCATTCACCCCTGAGCCCTGGGCCCCACCACTCCGGCTCTCTCCAGGGACCCTCTTCCCAGCCCTGCCCTCGGTGGATGCCTCGGCAGCATCTGAGCCCGTGCGGGCCCCTCCCGCCCGGCTTCCCCGACCCTGTGCCAGCCCCTCCTGGGCCTCGAGGGCCACCCTCCCTCCCACCGCCTTCCTCCCTCAGGCCAACATTCCGCAGAGTTCAGTCTGAGCCCACAGCCTCCACCAGCTCCCCCAGTCCCACCTCTCCAGCTGTCACGGGAGTGTAGACTACACAAAACAATCTCCAAGCCCCTGGCTCCTCATCCGGGGAGCCAACGCCTGCCTGACAGCCCTCCCGGGATGGCCCGCAGCCATCTCACACTCAGCACATCCAAAACAAACCCTCTCACCTCCTCCCAAACCTGCTCCTTCCCAGCTCCAGCATTCGCCATGCTCTGCCTCACAACCCTGGGGTTAGCTAGGAGTCGCGCCTGCCCTCCGTCCCTCCGGACGCTAAGGTGCAGGGGCCGGAGAACCTGCCCATGGGACTGCTGTCCTACCCACCCCCTCGTTCTCTCAGCAGCTCGGCCTCACTTGGGGCCTCATCGCCTCTGATCTGAACAACAGAAATAGCCTCCAGGCCCTTCCCCCACCCAGCCCGCACCTACTGGAAGCTCCAGCTTCCTTCAACGCCGCCAGACTCACATCACTCCCTGCTCAAACACCTCGGGCCAGGGTGGGGAAGAAAACACCACTGTCCTTCAGAGCGTCCCCTGCCACCCGTGCATTTCCCCTAACCCCTCCACCTAGACCTCTCCGCGCCTACACCCCGCTGCTCTGCACCCACGCATCTTTCAAGGCCCCCCTCAAAAGCCACCCCCTCTGCGAAGCCCTTCCAAATTTGTCACCTGGTGTGAGTATCTCTCTTTGTAACCTGAAGTCTCTCTCTCTCTCTTTTTTAATGCGTTTGGCATCATTGTCCACGAAACAGAACAGCTTTTCTACTAGAACCTATATTCCTTGGGTGCCTCTGCCCCCGCCCCCAGCCCCCTGAAATTCCAGTGTTCTGCACCAGTGTGCTGTGCACAGGACGTGCTCCCTGTGTTTGTGGAATTGGGGGAGCCAGGGGATGCCTGGAAGAATGAGAACACCCCTTAGCAGACATCTCTAAAACAGCACCCCTCTCCTCCCACACCCAGAGATCCTTCGACAGTCTGGGGTCAGGTCAGCTGTAAAGGACCCTGCTCGGTCCCCAGCCCCAGCTCCTCAGCCAGGACTCCTCTTGGAGGCCAGGGCGCTGGCTTGGGTGGAAGGTATCCATAAACTTTTGCCCCTAAAGGCCACATTTGAAGTGTCTATGCACGTGTGCCGTTTCTGGGGGAAGGGTCACCAGCCTTCAGCAGAACTGAAAAAGAGTCTATGACTCCCTTCAGTAGTTAAGACCTACCACATCTGGACAGCCCCACCCCACCCCCAGCTTCCCTCTCCTTGAACAGCCGACCTCACTCACTTATAAATAGAAACTCTCTCTGGACGTGTATCTGGAGTGACAGGATGGGCCCAGAGTGTGAGTGACTGGCAGAATCACCACCTGCCCTGTCCTCTCCCGGCCGCCCACCTACCCTGGACCCTCCCTCCCTCTCCCCTTCACTGGGCTGTGTGTCTCTCCCCCGACCCCAGATGTTGTTGTCCCTCTTCTAGAATATGAGGTTAGCACCTGCCTCCCCCACTCCGTGACTCAGAGCCCAGAAGGGGATGATCAGGAGGCTCCTGTGTCCCCAAGACCCCTTCCTGTCCCTCCCCTCCTCCTGGAGAGGCCGGGTCCCCGTGCAGACCCAGGGGGGACATGAAAAAGAGGACGACCACTTTTCCGAGCTCTGGCAGCCTGCTGGATATGGCACCAGGATGGCCCATAGGCACCTTGCCTGCAATGTGTCCCTCCCCAGCCCAAATCTGCTCAAGCCTCAGTGCTCCCCGCCAGGTGGAAACCTGGGAGTCCTTCTTGCTGCCTCCTCTCCCCCAAGTTTCCAACTGGTGTTGAGTCCTGAAGATTCAGCAACCTGTCAGCTCTCCCAGCCCTCTCCTCGCCATCTCCAGGGACAGAGATGTAGTTTGAACTGCCTGGATCACTGCAGTAGCCTCCGTGCCGTGCCCTGCCCTCCACCCTTCACTGGCTATGTCCTCCTCTTCCTTCAGACTCAGCTCAGAGGTCACCTCCTCCACGCGTCCCTCTCTGAGCACGTGCCACGTCATGGAAATATGACTGTGAACTTGGTGGCGACCTCCCTGAGAGGAAGGACGGCACCTCAGGCCCAGGGGCGTGCTGGAGTCGCTCTGCACTGGCTTGGGAGAACCAGCTGTCCACATTTCTTCCCAACTCCACGTTCAGGGGCATCATGTTGGTAGCTTGAAATTGGCTATGGTGGGAGCATTTACACCATGGAAATTGGCAAACGCCACAAATCAGGGCCTCTTTTTTTTAAGAGCTGGTTGTTAAACATTTATCAGCACACCACCGCTTAGGCCCACCTCTGATGCCCAGGAAACGTGTGGCATGGACAGAGATGGATAATTCACCGAAGTTCTGGGCTCCACGCACTGCCCCCTGGCGGATGGGGCACACACACAGCCTGGCCCTACATCACATCACCCTCCCGGCCTCACTCGGGTCATTTTCTTTTTCCCTCCCGGGATCCTGTGTCCTTGTCCTCCTCACCAGCCCTCTGGGCAAACCAATCCTGCCAGTTCTCCACCGGCTGCTGGTTAAGGGCAGGGAAAGCAGGAGACAGTGGGCAGCACAAGGCCGGCCTTGGGTGGGCTGGGACAAGATGGGGCCTTCCTCCGTGGAGAGCGCCGTGGGGGTGGGCCACCAGCCTCTCCAGACCCGCTCCCGTGGCTCCACCTCTCTCTTGCAGTCAGCTCCACCCCAAGCCTGCCCTGCCTCTGTCCTCGTTTGCATCTGGGTCTGGTCTCTGTCTTCGGCTCCCTCTCTGTGTCTCCGTGGCTCCAGCTGTCTCTGCCTCCTTGCTGTGTCTCCATCTCTCCGTCCATGTCTTTCTCTCCTGTCTCTGTGCCCCTGTCCCCCCCACCCTGTCTCCATCAGTCTCCTCCACGCTGTTCCCATCTCCATCTCTCTCCCTCCCTGCCCCCATCGCCCCCATGTGTCTCTGTCTCCCCTTCTGTGCCCGCTCTGTGTCTGTC
The DNA here is from genome assembly GCA_004363605.1 of Indri indri. Classification (NCBI taxonomy): domain Eukaryota; kingdom Metazoa; phylum Chordata; class Mammalia; order Primates; family Indriidae; genus Indri; species Indri indri. The sequence goes on along the minus strand of RJWJ010001275.1, from coordinate 77,443 downwards.
TCTCAGCCCCCCACATCTCCTCGCTGCCTTCCCTAGCAACCTCCCCCCACCCCCGCCCCCCAGCCTGCTCAGGCTCTGGGGCCCAGATGGCGGGACGTTCACGCCGCAGTGCCTGCAAGCACAGGGCCATGGCAGCTTCTGGGACGTCTCACCACCCCCCACCCCTGAGCCCGCTGGGCAGCAGTCAGTCATCTGCCCAGCCTGCTGGGACTCCCACTCACCCCTGTGGGCCCTCAGCAACCAGGTATTGGGGCAAACTGGAGCAGAAACTGCCGCCCCTGAGTGAGGCCTCCCTGCTGCTGAGGGCTTACGGGGTGCTGTGGGCTGTGTCCCCCTTTCCTCAGGAACTTGGGCAAGGAGCTGCTGCAGGCACCCCTGCCTGATGGCTTTTACTTCCTCTCCAAAGGGGTGTCCCTCTTGATGTCTAACTGAAAGCCCTCTTGCTGCGGCTTCATCTGCCCTGGGTCTGTGTGACTCAGCTTCTTCCCAGTGCAATCAAAGCCTCCACCAGCAGCATCTGGCTGGGCAGGGACTGCTGGTGTACCCCCCAGGGGGCAAGAGGAGGGCACTGAGGAGGTGGCCCCTGGGGAATGGGCACCTGACCACGGCTAGAACTGGGGTGAGGGAAAGGGGGTTGAGGTTCAGGTTCAGGGAGCCTGGGCAATGGGAGGACAGGGACTACCACCACCCGGGTCCCAGGAGCAGAAAATGCTGCCCCCCCGCCACCAGCCTGGCGGAGCGGAGCACCTCTCCCCGGGAGGCTGGCTGAGCGGGCATGTGCGCACACACCCACACCCCACGCAGCCCAGACACAACATGCCCACTGTGGTGCCATGCACACCCACCTGCTGGCACTGCGGCCGGTGTCCCGCCCCCTCTTCACCTCATAGCTGCGGGGCGGGGGGCCGCCGAGGCAAGAGGAAGCGGCATCACTATGAAGTGATGGTGGAGGGGTACCCCTGGCCAGACAGGGCAGTTTGGGGCAAGAGGCAAGTGCTCACAGTGTTGCGGGAGCAGAGGTCAGCGGGGTGGGGGTAGGGGGCTTCGAATCCCCTGAAAAGTGAACATCTCACTGTCCACTCCAGCCCCAGCTTGGACCTATGTTCCCAGCCTTGACCCCCTGCGTGCCTGCACCCCCCTGCTGAGCCCGCCTGCCCTCAGCCAGGCCCCACCTGGTGGGGATGCCCCTTCCACGGCGCGCTGTGCTGGCGCAGGCACCCGCCCCACACCTCTGGCCCCTCATGCCTCGGCGCCTGACTGGGGGATACGGAGGTGCGCAGCCTCGGTTCCAAAGCAGGAAGGGGTGGGTTCTGGTGGCCCCGTCCTCTCCCTGCTGCCTCTGGGAGGCAAGAACGCCCAGGAGAGAAGAGCGCGGACGGGCCGCGAGCTGCAGCGCCTGCCTGCTGGCCTCCCTCCTATTCCGAGCACCAGCCAAGGGGTGACTGGAAGGCCAAGCGGGGGGAGGATACAGACTTCTGGAAGGAACTTCGTGGAGGAAGAAGCCAAACCCGGCGCGAGGCTCATGGTACCTGCTCTGACCCCCGCCAAGGGTGCAGCCCGGTGTGTGGCGGGGAATCAGTGGGGCCCCCCAGGCCACCCTTTCTGTCTCTGTGCAGCTCTGGGAGTTAGAGCAGCCTCCTCCCCCTCAGCCCAGATCCCACTGCTCGCAGCCACTGGCCCCACAAAACAAGCCTGCTCCCTCTTCCACATGACAGCCCTTCAAATATTTGAAGACAGCTCGCCTGTCCCTGCTGAGCTCTTCTCTTGACTAAACATCCCGGTTCTTAGAACGGTTCCTCAAACGCGATGGTTTCAAGTCCCCTCGCCACGCTGGGCGCTCTCATCCGCCCAGAGCCACCCTGGATCACAGCACGGCTCCCAGAGCACAGGCCAGGACAAGACTGCTTCCCGCCCCGACCCCAACAGGCCTCCAATCCACCAGGCGCAGGCCCCAGGCCTCCACTCCTCACCCCTACCTACGCTGGCCCCCCGACTGCCTCCAACATCTCCCCTCTCGCTGCGCCTTCTCCAAAGACCCAAACCTCTTCCAGTGATGCGCCTCTCCCCTTGTCCACATCCTTCAAAGCCACCGCCTCTGAGAAGCCTTCCCAGGTACAACACATCCTGCCCCTGCCCTGGGCAACCTCCATGCTCAGAAACTTCATGGCATTCACTGGTATTCCCCCTCCGGAGAATCCCCGTGCATTGCACCCTCGCCCTCGCCCTCGCCCCACCATGCAGGCTGCCGCGTGGAGAGTAACGAAGAAGCTGAGCAGGAAGAGAGGAGGCAGAGGGCCCCAGCACCAGGGGAGAAGTGGCTGGCGGGGGCCCCGTCTTTGCCGCACCCCTACCTGTTCGTGATATTCGATGCCCATGCTGAGAGTATTGACCAAGATGGCGATCATGATGCCCCGGCCAAAGTACTTGCTATCCACGATCTTCCGGAAGGTGTCACAGATCAGCCTCCAGAAGGCCAGCACAGAGCTGGGCTCTCCGTCCTGGCTCAGGCTCCGTTGCCGCCGGCTGTGGGGGTCCCGGAGGTCGCTGTGCTGGGCGTCCTGTGTGAACTCATAAACCGCCTCGCTGTCTGAGTCAGGCATCTCGTGGTCAGCGAGCTCCACCTCCCCGGCCCGTGCCCGGGCACAGTAGGGGCAGCTGTCTGGACCACAGGCTCCACTGTCTGCCCTCAAGCAAGGGCTAGAGATCTTGCAAGAGCTTTGGCAGGCACCTGGAACAGGAGAGCAGAGGTTCAAGGCTCCAGGGTCTCTTACCTGGGGCTACCCTGCCCTGAGTGAGGGCGCCTGGGGTGTTACAATGAAGGGGGTGCTGGGCGCTTGGTGGGCCCTGGGTGCTCAATGCCCTGCAATGTGGGCAGTCCTGAACAACAAAATGTCCCAATATCGCTAGCACCACATTGACAGTCACTGCCGAGTGTCTCAGGGCTCAGGCAGAGAGGCCTTGATATTTTCTGAGTTTCTGGACAGCTCCTATGCCCTAGGGGCCTTCAGCAAGGAGCCTGGACCATCTCTCCTTCCCAGAAGCCAGCCCTACATCAACACTGCTCTGAGCAGCACTTTCCAAGAGATCCTTCAGACACACCCACATGTGTGCACTTGCACACACACCCACACCAGACACACGCATATGCACACATGCTCCAGACACATACAAACATGTACACATATGTACTGTGTACACAGTTCGCATGCTGCCGTATATACACACGCATGCACATACCACACACATGCTTGCACAAACATGTTCACACACAAAAGGCACATATGCTAGATACACACGCCCGTGTGCGTGCATACACACCAGGGAAGAGCATCATACCCACATGCACATGCACACGCACCTATCAGACACATGTGCACGCATGCACCAGACACGTGCACGCACAAATGCACATACTCATACCGGACCCCTTCATGGATGCAAACATGCATACACACACCAGACACACTTGTGTGCGCATGCAGAGTGACCTGTCCCAAGACAACAATATCCACTTAAATCGAGCTTCAATCATAGAATATGAGAGCTGAAAGGAACCTTAGAGACACCCGGGAAAAGCACGTTTGTGGAGGCACCTGGCCCAGGGCCCAGCCCCTAGTAGGCATGCAGCGACATTTCCCCTACTGACTGCATCTGCACACAGGAGGGCGTCAGTAAGCCCCCACTGACAATAATGATGGGCCCGGCCCCGCCTTTTACACGTGGGTGTGTGTGACTGGCCCACGTCCCGTGGCAGGGCAGCGGAAGAGCTGGCATAAGAACCTTTCGCTCTGGGCTCCGTGATAGCACCTTCTGGTCCCAGCCCACGTTCCCACGTAACACCCCCACGAATATCCCGCTGCTCCCCACGTGCCACATCCTTCCCGAAACAGTCCCTGGGCTGTGGCTGCATAGAACCTGTCTGCTGGGGAGAGCCCAACACCCCATGTCTCACTGCCCCATCACACTGGGTGCTCCACCCATCAGACAAGCAGCTCCCCAAGGACTCGCTGCTCCTGGCCCCGGATCTCCCTGTGGGGAGGGACTGAGACTCAGGCTCAGAGTGCGGGGTGTGATGCTGGGTATAGTCACACGCCATCTCCCCTCTGAGCCTCGCGACAAGGAATATGGAGCGTGGGCCTCAGAGTCCACCCCTCACCCATGACACAGCCTTGGGCATGTCACACAACCCCCCCAAGCCTCCTTTTTCTCACCCACGCAATGGGGATGCTGAGAGAGCTTATCACCTAATCCGTGGAGAGGACCCAATGGGATTTTGCTGCAAAGCATGTGACAGACACACAGCCATTAGGCAACAGCCACTAGACATTACTGCAAACGGCGCAGAGCAGAGCACGTGGCAGGTGCCCATTACATGATAGTTGTTGCTGTTACAATGCAGGAATGACGATCCCCATTTTAACAGATGAAAGAATTGGGGCTCAAAGGAGTGACGTGACTGCTTGATGGTGCCAAGGCCATGAGAGGCACAGTGGGAATCTGAGCCCTGGTCCCCTCTGGGACACCACCCAGCCCCCAGACGAGGGCACCAACAGGCCCCACCCAGAGTCCTCACCCGTGCTCTGCGTCTCCAGTAGCCTGTGCATGGAGCTGTAGGGCCCGGGTGGGATGTTGAGGCTGGTGAGGGTGGGAGGCCCAGAGCTGGGGGCCACCTCTACGAGCGCCTTCTCTTTCAGCATCTCTGGTGGAGGGCTGGTGTGTACAGTGGGGTACACCTTCCCACTGCCCACAGTTCTGCCCGATGCCACAGATGGGGACCGTGGAGGGGGCCCCTGGCAGCGGACTGGCTCCAAGTGGCAGTCGGCGTGGTAAAAGCTGTGCACAGACTCTGCACCACCTGGGGGGCCCCCAGAGAGGGCAGGTGTTGAGGGCGGAGGCAGCATGAGCCGGCGGGACCCACTGGCATCCCTGTCCTGGATCTCTGGGCTGGCCCGGGGGGCTCTGAGCGTCCCGTTGCCCAGGTGATAATGGTGGTGGTGGTGGTGGTGGTGGTGGTGGACCAGGTGGTGGATGGACAGGCGGCGGTGGGAGCGAGAGCAGCTGCCACTGGGTTGGGGTTCCTGGCCCTCGAGGGGTGCTGGGCTGCTCAGGAGCCCAGCCCGCACGCCTGCTGCCCGCGAGACCCGGGCCAGCCTGCGGGCTGCCTTCCGGAGGATATACACCAGGTACTTGAGCAGCTCCTCGTAGCAGCTGCCCGGCTCGGAGAAGCTAGCCAGGGTGCTGGCGTTGGACAGGAACCGCACGCGCTGCTCCCGCATCAGCTGGCTTTCCCGCTGCTTGGTCTCTGAGAACTGTGTGGCAATCACCACGAGGCACAGGTTGATCATGAAGAAGGAGCCCACCTGTAAGGGTGGGGACAGGAAGAGCAGATGTCCTGAAGAAAAGCGAATCACAATGCCGGCCGCCACATACACAAGACTTCCCATAGGCCAGGCACCAGGCTCAACGGTTTTCCCAGCATTATCTCATTTTATTCTTATGACAGTCTCAGGAGGTGACATCTCCATCTGACAGATGAGGAAACTGAGGCCCAGAAAGGCAAGGCTTTTGCCCAAGATCAAGATCGCTCAGCCAGTGCAGAGTGAGGCTGAGACTTAAACCAAGCTCCGTGGAATTCCAAGGTGCTGCTATTGATCACAGTGTTTTCCTGCAAGGTTATCTCCCAAACTCCCTGCCCCTAAACATACCCATCGGAGGAGACTGAGCACCCCTCCCCAACTCCCATCAGGAGTACAGAAAGCTGTGGAAATGAATGCACTAGGCACGTGGGCTTTTCCAGTTGGATTGAGCCTTTGAGATCTTGGCAAAAACCCTGTTCCCAAGACTCCTGCCTCTAGGCCCAATTCTAGCTGTGTGACCTTGGCAGAGACCCTTATCCATGGAGCCTTGGTATCCTCATGTGAAAGCAGGGACCATGGGTACCCCCTGTACCCACTGTACCCCTTTTCTCTGTGCTCCCCTCTCCCAGCTGAGTGAGGGGCTGAACCCTGGACCCTACAGACTAGCCCAGCTGCCACTCTGACTTGCTTACGCTCCCCTGGTCCCCATCTCCATGCCTCAGTTTCCCCAGACTCTGGGACGACCAACGCTTGGACAACAATCCCCAACAAAGGAAATGAATATTTATGGTGACAAAGCAGATTTTCTTTTCTAGATCGTGTCCTAGTAATTATGATAATTAGCTTCACTAGTGTGATTCCAGAGAGCTGTTTGAAAAGATTTTTCGGGGGGTGTGTGGGAGGGCGGAAACTAGGCCCCTTACCTCCCTGTCTGCTTCCTTCCCCCTCCCCCACGCCTGGGGGTGGGGGGCCGCACAGCGAGAAGACCCCGCTTCCTGAAGCACCGGCTTCAGCCCCTGAGGTGGGCGTCAGGGGTGGGAACAGGCCTCCAGCCAGGCTCCGCCCCACGCCTGCCCGCTCTTCCGCACCAGGGAAGCTAGGGAGGCAGGAGGGGCTGGCCTGGGGGCTCGCGCTTTCTCGGGCCTGTCCTCTGCCTCTCACGCACCAGGAGCTGCCTCACTCCGTCTCTCCCTTCCTCTCCAGCTTGTCCTCGGTCCTGAGTCGATCTTAATCTTCTCCTTCTTTCGTTTTTTTTTTCCTCCACCCCCACATGCCCCCACCTTAATCTGTTTCTCCGTCTCTTTCTCTCAGTATCCGACCCTGTGTCTGGCTCTGTCACTAGCCTCTTGGTGACATGGAATAAGACCGAACTTGGGGTTGGTGGACTGGGGCTGAATTTCCAGCTCCAGGCTCTTACTTTTCTATGTGACCTGGGGCTCTGAGTTCTCATTTAGGAGACGGGGACCGCCATCCCTGCACGGGCCACCTCACAGGGGACTACAAGGATTAAGCAGGCAGCAGATGTGACAGCACACATCAGCAGTGATGCCCCACCCAGCGACATTAATCCGCAGCACAGGCGAAGCACGTGGCGGGGTTGGATAAACGAGGAAACGTTGGTTTCCTCATCTGTAAAATGGAGACGACACAGGACAGCAGCGAGGATTAAATGCAGCAGCCCATAAAAAGGGCTTAGCACAGAGCTGGCACATAGTAAGTGCTCAATAAATAAGCCGTGAGTGGTCGCAGTGAAGTTATTAACTATGAATGGCAGTGATTAAAACTATTAAATATTGCTGCTTTTGCCTCTGTCTCCTGCCTTCATAAAGTCTTGGAATTTCTGAGCTGGAAGAAATAAGAGATCACGCAGTGTTTCTCAACACCGACTGATGGGGACTTTGGGTGGAACAATGCTTTGTTTGCAGACATTTCAGGATGTTTAGCATCTCTCCCTTCCTGCCACAACAAAACGCCAATGGCACTCCCCTCGTCCTTGTAAAACACTGAACTCTGTGAACATACTAAACACCGTTGGACTGTACACTTCAAATGGGTGAATTGTATGATAGGTGAATTATATCTCAATAAAGCTGTTTTTTTGAAAAACAAAACAAAACAAAGCCAGAACCACCCTTCCCCATTTCCAAATGTCCCCCAGGGGAGACGGTATCTCCCTGGCTTGAGGACCATCCATGTTACTGATGAAGAAACAGAGGCCCAGGGTGGGATGGGGACTTTGAGGGGAATGACTTGCCCAAGGTCCTAATAGCAGTTAGTGGTAGAGTCTGGCCTTGACCTTGGATTTCCTCCTGACTTCCCACCTGATGCCCTCCCTATGGGGACTTGTCCTGAGAGCTAAGAAGTTCAGCCTGAGCAACATTTCCCCTCTCTGGACTGCCCCGCCGGTGTCCCCAGGATCCCACATCCCCACGGGGGCCTAAGGAGTCACTCACGATGATGAGGAGGATGAAGTAGATGAAGTTGTAGAAGGAATGAGCATCCATCACAAAGTACATGATGTCGACCCAGCCCTCCAGCGTGATGACCTGGGGAGGGGCAGAGGGGCAGGCTGACTCTGGGCCCACACAATCCTCCTCCGGTATCCTCCAGAGGCCCCGACGCCCACCCCGACCCTGAGCGTGACCACTGCAAGCCTGGACTGTGTCCTGGGGCCAGCATGCTTGGGAATCTCCCGGGCCCCAGGCTGCCCCACCTGGAAGATGGCGATCCAGGCATAGCCGATGTTGTCGAAGTTGATGGCGCCCTTGAAGGGGTTGTGCTCCCCAGCGGAGCAGTTGGTGTAGTACTGGTTCCAGTTGACGCAGGTGGTGTTGCTGGAGCTGTTGTAGGCCTCATAGTCTAGACCACAGGGCGGGCCGCCGCCCCCCTCCCCGCGCAGCGTGGGCACGCTCCTGCAGGACCGCATGCCGTTCTCGCGCGGCTGGGAGCAGATGAAGGGGCTCTCGTCCTCGTTCTCTGTCTGGTAGTAGCGCTCCAGGTCCACGCTCAGGGGGCTGCAGGGAGGGAAGAGGGGCAGGGATGAGGCTGGGGAGGGGGCCCAGGAAGGCAGAGCTGGTGTGAGTGCACCGAGGCTCACAGAGTGAGCGGGGAAGGACCGGACAGGGCAGGGCAGGGCTTTGTGGGCACCAGGAGAGGAGAGCGAGGGCTGAGCAGGGAAGCTCCAGAGTTGGTATGTCGGAAGGTCACATCCTAGAGCTGTGGTTTTCAAACTTTGTTGCACGTGAGGCTCGCTGGAGGAGCTTTACAAAATTCCAGCATCCAAGCTGAACCCTGAGACCAGTGAAATCAGGATCTCTGGAGGTGGCCCCCCCACCCCAACGCTGGTAATTTTGAAAACTCCCCAGGGGGTTCCAATGTGTAGCCAAGTTGTAGAACCAGATATGTCTCAGATCTGAGAACAGATGAGCCACAGGAAGGAGGGACCCGGGGAGATTCCAGGCCCATGACCACTCCCAGGTCCTCCCCTAGCCCGTCCGCCACTCACAGGCTGAAATTCTCGGGCAGGAAGCATCGGTTGCGAAGCAGCCCTGCCCACAGCTGGACGCCGACGATGCCGAAGATGAAGAAGACAAAGAAGCAGAGCAGCAGCACGTTGCCCAGCATGGGCAGCGTGTCCAGCAGCAGCGTGACGAGGATGCGCATGCCTGTGGGGGCAGAAGCCTCGCTGGGGACGCCGGGCTGGCAGCACTCCCAGAGGGGCCTTCCGGGGACGCTTATGGCCCAGCTCAAGACAGAGGGGGGACCAACAGACACCTCTCGCTCCCCAGGCATCCCCTGCGCCTCTCACCCTCCCCTCTACCCCTCAAGGCTCACCCACACACCAACACCAAGGCGCCAGAGCAGCGTGGTTTCCAAAGGACTCTCACACCGCGTCCCACCCAATGCTCCCAACATCCGCGCGAGGCGAATGCCGCCACCCCCGACTTACAGATGAGAAGCCTGAAGCTCAGAGGAATGACCCGAGTAGCCCCGTATCACAGAGCTGCTAAAGCAGGTGCCAGGACTTAAACCCAGGCTTTGTGCTTCCGAAGCCCACCACTCCCGACACAGACACACTGCCCTCCCGCTTCCTTCTCTCACCAGACACAGTCACCTGACCTTTCTACGCTACCACCACTGGGGTCACTGGGGAAACCGAGGCAGGGAAAGCCAGGAAGGATGTTAGCAGGCAGGAATCTCACTTGGAGAGGCAGCTCCGCAGCACGGGCCAGGACGCCCTGTGCGTCACCATGGTGCTGCGCCCCGCAGCCCTGATTCTGTTCCCTGCTGGGTCCAGATCCGCAAATCAGGACCCGAAGAGACACTGCACTGTTTTCTCAGAAGTCTGTCAGTTAACAGCCCCCTCCATGGGGAAAGCCACTGAAACCCCCCCGCTCCCAAAAAGCCCTGTTAGGGATACTTCCCTCTCTCCATACTCCAGGTCTAAAACCCAACCAGCCCAAATGGTCTGAACCAGTCCCCCATCCCCTGTCCACCAAGCCCTTGTCAAGCACACAGATCTCTAATGGCTCCTTTCAACCCCCAAAGTGCCATCTATGGTCCCCTGCCCCCTCCAGGGCAAAATCTTCCAAGCAGCAGCTTATTAACCCTCTCTTGGTGACTGCGGCAAGCGTCCAGCCCGCCCCTGCCAGCCCGGCCTTCCCCATCCCCCTTCAGCTCCCCTGTGCTCCAACTGAGATCAATTCCTCAGGGTTTGCATTAAGGGAATTACACCGGTGGTTAGACAGAGGCCTATAAATCTGCCAGCCATCACCTGGGGCGGAAGAGGAGGCAAGGCAAGCCCCTATTCCGGAGCTCCTGTTAACACCAACACACCCCAGCCCCCAGAGAACACACTCAGCAGCTTAGCCCTCCCAGAGGCAGCCACATCTCTCTCTCTCTCTCTCTCTCTCACACATACACACACACACACACACACACGCACGCGCGCGCACACACACACACACGCACACGCACACATACACACAGGGAAGGGGGCTGCTTCTACACCCAGCACACAGACACAGAGACCCAGAAATGCGTGTCCCCCCACCCCCCACCCCCGGGACTGCAGCGGGACCATCTGCAGCTTGTGTAGGTTGGGGAGTTGCAAAGGGGGCCTGAGCAAAGTGGGGGGGCAGGATGTAGGGGGAGCTAGAGCTGCCAAAGCTTCGCTGGCTCCAGAAACCAATGCGGTTTAATTTAGATAATGGTCCCGGCAGTCCCTGCAACGGGTTGGAAGGGGCTGGGAAGGAGGAAGGGAACAGAGCTGGGAGGGTGTGGCATGGAGTGGCCTTGTCTGGAGAGAAGTCATGCTCAGCATGGCCAGTGTGGCCTCACCAATGAGAACCAGACCACACGAGAGGCCGTTCTGGCTGTAACGGGCCGTTTGCACCTTGCGTCCAACCTGGCCTGCCAGCCCTTCCAGCCATCCCCACCCACCCCTATCGCCCTGGGGGGGGGGGGTCATCTAGCTGAAGGGAAAGGGTCATCTGAGATGTTTCTGAGACTCTGACCCAAAGCCAGGCTAAAAAGGGGGGTGGGGGTCTTCCCAGGTGACTCTCACAGTGCCACAGCCAGGGGCAGGGGCTCCCTTTGGTTCCAGTGACCCCAGCTCCCTGCTGAGCCTGTGAGTGGTCAGGTGAGGACATGGTGGCAGGGGTGGGAGGTCGCTGAGATTTCCACATTTCCTCTTGGGGCCCTCTGTCTAGGGGCTGAGGGCCAAGGGGTCACTCACTGGGCACCCGATTAATGGCCCTGAGAGGTCGCAGCACACGGACTGTCCTGACAGCTGAGAAGCTGACGTTCTGCAGGTCCAGCGAATACTCCAGCATCCTGCAAGAGGGGTCCAAAGGGAGGCCCTTTGAGTCAGAGGCCACCATGGGGTCAAAAGAGGTCAAGGAGGACTCCTGCTGTGCAGGCAGCAGGATGACCTCTGGCTCCTCCTCCACCAAGGGACCCTGAAGATCTGGCTGTGTCTGGGGGTCAGGGCCACCCCAAGCCAAGGACAGACTCTGCATCAGAGGAGGCAGAACTGGGGGAGGGCGTGGAATTCAGAGAAGTACAGGCAGGAGTGCTACAGGCAGGACAGCCTCAGACCCTTAGTGGGTAGCCAGGGAGAAAGCAGAGCTGTAACTGGGCCGGGGGCAGGGGCAGGAGGCCTGAAACCTGGCTGTGAGGAAGGGACTGATCTGATCCATGATCTCCTGCCCCCAGCCCAGGCCCTCACCCCGCGATGACGATGAAAAAGTCAAGCCGGTTCCAGGTGTCTCCCAGGTAACACTTTTTCCCGAAGATGCCCAAGGCCACCATCTTCACCACCATCTCCACAGCGAAGAAGGCAAAGATGAAGTCATCAAAGGCCTGGTGTGGGGACAAGAGGCTGCTGAAACTAAGAAGGGGATCAGGGGACACCCTCCACCCCCACCGCAGCCCCTGCCAGTCGGGTCAGGGCCACTTGCAGAGAAGGAGTCAGGGGTGTTGGGATTAGAAGCTGCATGTCCCCCAGCATTCACGGCACACCCACCTGCAGGATCCGGCAGCGCTGGGAGTCACAGGCGATGTCCTCGCACGGCCGGAACATGCCCAGGGTCACACAGTTGAGAAGGATGACCAACATGCTGATGCGCTCAAACCAGGTATCGGGCCGTCAAGGAAACAGCCAGGCAGGGCTGGAGCTGGAGCTGGCCCCCACACCCGCCCTGACACCTCCTGCTTCTTGGTCCCCCCACCCCATCCAAGACTAGCCAGGTGGTGGGAGGAGTGGGGGGGGGGCTTGGCCTCTAGTCAGACCAGCCCCCAGGCCCAGGCTCACCTTGGCCATCTCACCTCTCTGGACCCAGTTTCCTTATCCATAAAGGAGGAAAAGCCACAAATACCCTGACTATTTGCACAAGCCATTTGGGGAATAGCATCGATCGTGCTCATGGAAATGCCAGACACCGTGAGTTTGCTGCTGAATGTGAATCCTATTCTTCCTACCGCACAGGGTAGATGTGAGAAGCAAATGAGATAATGTATGTGAATGTGTTACACAAACCTAAAGTCGGATTATGCTGCCTTACAGTTTACCAAGCGCTTTCTCACAATGCCACAGCTGATGCTCACCACAGCCCCAGGAAGCATCCAGGGGAGATCATTTTATTCCCCGGAACCCAAGGAAACTGAGGCCCAGAGAGCTGAAGTCAAGTACTGAAGGTCACCCGACAAGCCAGGACAAGGCTGAGGTTTCTGAGCTCCCGATCTATGATGTTCTCCTCCGTGCACCATGGCTCCTCAGGCAGGCAGAAAGGCGCAGTTGTGACTGCCCCAGCACTAGGAGGAAAGGCAGAGGTCCACGGCGGTGGTCCCCCTTGCCACAGCACTGCAGCCCCAGGCTCCCTCTTCCATAGCCAGCCTCCTGACCTCTCAAAGCCCTCAAACAGCTGCTAGACACACTCACACGCTCAAATATTGAGGACCTGCTACCTGTTAGACACTGTGCTAGGCACAGCCCCCGGGCCGTGCAGAGTGGAAAATACCCTGCACACACGAGCCATGCACCATCACACCTTCTTGTGGCTTCCAGCCCAGACCAGCCAAAACAGCAAGGGGGAGAGGGGTTCTTTCCAAACCCTGAGTCTTTCCACAGAGTGGATTCTACTAGGTGACTCACTTCCAGCCTATCAGCAGGACAATGTCCCAAATACCCTCTGGACCTTAAAAGGTTCCAGGCACTAGACCCACAGATAAATGAGGTAAATGAGCAGAGAGAGGAGACTGGGGAAGGGAGACCACCTAAGGAATGGCAGCCCCTGGCACGACCCACCAAGCCAGGCTCAGTGGGGCCCACAGCACGTAGAGCCTTCCTGTCTCAACCCAACTTCAGGAATGAGAAGGTTTTGGCCAGGCGTGAAGGAATGTCCCATGACTCCCCCAGTCCCCTGGCAGCTCTCCCCCCTCCTCCGCCCACTACCCAGGCCCTTTTCCTTTGGACCTGCCCCTGGCACCCTGGAAGTCCTAAGGCACTGGAGCTTCCCTAATCTCCACCCTCTTACAAGAATAAAAGTTTTAAAAAAAAAAGTTCTAGGTTTTTGGGGGTAAGTAGGTGGGAGGGAGGAAATAGAGAGTGCTCTGTTTCCATGGAATTGTTTTTCTGAGTGGAGCCAGAGCCCAGTGGATCTCTCCCCAGAATGGGGGTCAGCCAGGGGTCACCCTGGAAAAAGGGGGACAGGGAGGGAGTCATCATTCGAGAAGGGAATACAATTACCCTCGAGAACTGGTCTGCTTGCCCCAAGCTAGCCCTCTTCTCTCTTCTGCAGGGGAAGGGGGTCTGGGAGGGTCCCATGTGAGCAAATGTCTCTACATAAGGGAGGATGGGCAGTCCTTTGGGGAAGAGGGGCTCCTGGGACATCTGTTTGGACCCCTCTAATGGCACGATCCCACCATGTTGGTCACCAAAGCACTTGTCTCATCTCCCTTACAGAGCTGTGGGCTCCCAGCAGGCTGGGGCACTCTGACACACCTTTCTGTACTGCACAGAGCTGGGAGTAGTGCCTGGTATGTGGCAGATGATCAATACATGGGAAGAGTGAATGAAGCAATCAATCGATCAATCGATCTCCCTGCCTAGAAGCCAGATGTGTCTCCCCATTCATGCTTTCCTGCCTTGCTTCCCTTGATAGAGATGGATTGATTATAACCATGGGGGGAGGAGCAGAAGTGACCCCATAGAGGAGCTGCCTTTCTTTCCGTCCCCACCTTACACAAGCTCAGCCTGGGACCTTTTATAGCCACAGTCTGCCTCCAAATGACCCCATTCCCAGCTCTTAACCATGGCAGCCCTTCCGCATTCCAGCCTACTTCCAGGACATCCTGCCTGCGCTCTGCCTCTCACTACAGGTGAGCATAGTGGACAGGGAAGAGATCGAGGCACAGGAAAATGTGGGACAATCTGAATAGAGGAATAATTAATGGGGGGGGGATCTTTTCACCCTTCTCAGGGTTGAGCTCGTTTCCTTGGGAACATGGCAGTATGTCACTGTGTGATGTTCTTCTGTTGCCATAACAACGGGAGGATGTGTCACCAGGTGGTGTGGATTTGTTGCCATGGTAATTAAAGAGACCCCCCCCCACACACACACACATGATCTCCCCTCACTCAGGCTGCTGTCTCATCCTCATGCAAAGAAGGGGGATCAGGGAGACCCACAGGTTATCAGGTTGGAGGAACCATGTGACAGATCCCCATGGTAACCAAGGGAACGGGGGACACTGGTTGCCATAGTGATTATGAGAGACCTGTGTAGTCACATGCCTACTGTTGCTATGGTGACTGTCTGGGCTGGAGTGGATCCCAAAGGGGGGGTAGGTGAGGGGAGGATCTTTCTTCTCCCCACAAACCACCATCAAAAGCAGAGAAAAAGGAAATGGCAGAAAGAGGAACCCCACTTCCATCCCTCCTCCTTTTCTCCCTCCTGGGAGAGAGAACTAGAGCATGTTATCTCCACAAATGAGTCCTCTCAGTGGGGCTTTATCTAGATAGAGCCCTTGCCTAGCCCGGCAGCTGGAAGGGTGAGGGAGGTGGGGAGAGGAGGAGGCGGGCTGGGTACCTCTGGGGGCACAGGGGCTCCAGGCATGAACTGAGAAGGGAAGCAGGCCCTCTTGCTACCCCATTCCCTGCTAGGAATCTGGAAATCTGAGACTGAGGAACGTTGAGGAGGAAATGGGCTGGGACCCAGGAGTCCTGGCCTTCTAGTGAGAGTTGGGGAGGTGGTGGGGGGGCCGGCTCTTGCCTTGCCCATCCCACAGAGAGGCCGGTGTCTGTCGGATCCAGGAATCCCACAGGGGCTTGGCCTCGTGGCTCACACTGGGGGGGGGGGGGCGGAAGGGGGATTCCCCCAGCAGAGCCCCTACTCCTACAAGCCTGTCTCCCCGTGGTCCCCCTGGCCAAAACTCCAGCGTGTGGGTGTGTGGGGAGAGAGGTTTCCAGCTGAACTGAAAACTGAAGCCCACAGAAAGGCAGCGGCCCCACCCAGAGACAAAGACATGAGACACAGAGACACAGAGAGACGGCCCACTGGAATCTGTGAGAGGGGAAATAGGCCAGAAATCTGATTCAAAGTCTGTGACTCCGTGTGTGTGTGCGTGTGTGCGCACGCGCATGCCTGCGTGTGTGAGCAGTTGTGTCTGTCGCCATCCTGGCTGAGGCAGGCAGGGCGGGGTGAGAGCTGGGCAGGAGCAGGCAAGGGGTGTGTGGGGGGGGCTGTGTGGTGGGGGTAATCCCAGGAATGCCTCCAACTGGCACCATGGGTGACGAGGAGTCCCCCAGCAGAGCGGTGGAGTGCAGCGGGCGGGAAGGAGTGTGTGTGTGACACAGAAGGAGGGTGGGCCTGGGGCAGAAAGACCGCCAAGGGGTGAGCTGCGCCCCAATGCCATCCAATTCCCAGCCCCAGCCCTTCACCCCAGAATCCCGGGGTTTGGAAATGGGAGGAGGGAATTGATGAGGAGACAGGAAGAGCATCCACCCCCCATTTCCTCTGAGGACAGCAATGGAGAATTCTCCCTAGGCAGGAGAAACAGGCAGACTTATGGCACTGGGACAGTGGCAAAGAAGGCTCCAGAAATCCCTGGTGCCCCCTCCACTCTAGAGGCGCACACTCAGACACACAGAGTGATGAACAGTCAGTCACACACTCGCACTCGCTTCTGGAAGCCATTAGGGCTCCTGCCGGTCAGGCCTCCCCCTTCTCCCCCACTCCTGGCAGGCTCTCCTCTCCCCCTCTGGCCCCCCTCCCACTCCCCCTCTCTCGGCATCCCAAATGCCAGCCTGTGATTTCCAAATGAGAAAAAGCTGTGCTGGGCTCTGAGCTTGGAGAAACTCCTACACAAACTTCCAGATGTGACACAACAGCCAGAGAGGGGATGCTCAGGATCTCCTTCCGGGAGGGGAACGCGCCCTCGCCCCGGAGAAGCACACGCTGGTGAGGGGACACGCGCCTCTACAACCTGGGGAGGGGGGCTTTCGGGCTTTGAGTTGACTGCCAATACCCTGCTCTCCCCAACACCAACACATGCACTTGCGCACCCCTCTGCCTTTTACTGCCCTCTCTCCTTCCCTCCCTAACACAGACACACACACACACAGACACACACACACACACACACACACACACACACACAGGCACGCCATTTCCTACCTGGGTCTAGATCTCCTCTCCAGGAAACCTGGTCTCTTAAAGAGGCTGAGAGAGGAGGGGGCCAAGAAGAAGAATGTGCCAGGAAAAGCCAAACTGGCTTCAGTTAGTGGGGGGCAGGAGGGAAGTGTCCTTATGTCCCTCTTCCCTCAGGCTCAGAGGTGCAGAGGGACCCTTGTGGAGCGAAGGCAGGTTGCACAGATACCGCAAAGACAGAAAAGGAAAGAGGAAGGCCCTCTGGCAGCGAAAATACAGGTTTCCCTTGGCACTTGGGTAGGATGGAAGTGGTGGGGGGCACAGCTCAGGCAGCCCCCTTGCCAAGAAATTGTTCTCTTCCCATCCCCAGGCAAGCCAGGCTCAGCTGCTTCTCCAGACCTAGCTAGTGATGTGGATGTCCCCCATCCCAGACTCCCACTCCCAGAGATAAGCCTGCTCCCACTCCCAGGATGAGCACCAGGCTCTCACCTCTCTTCCCTCAACCCAATCCTCACCACCTGTCTCCTTCCAGACCCTCGAGGAAGGAGTCTGCCTCCAAACCCTCCACTAGCACCTGGAGATACGGCAGGTGGGAAGCGATGTGAGCCAAGAAGTCTGTTTTGGGGGGCAGGGTGGAGAGGGAGATCTCTCTATCTCCCCCCACCCGGACCACAGAGGACATAGAGGCTGGTGCTTTTCACCCTTTATGGAGAGGGTGGGTGGCCGGGGGCAGAGATGCTCAGAGCCCATCCTTCTCAACAATATTTCATCCTCCATCTCAATCTCTGCCATGGAGAAAGGGGCCTGGGGATGGGGGAATCACAGCTCAAGATTGTGCCTATTCAGAGGACAACAGACCTCAGAAGCCCCCACCTCTCTCTTTCTGTAGCTCAGAGAGAAAGGAAAAAGGAGCAGGGGATGGGGAGAGGGTGTGATGAGGGGAGCTTCCCAAAGACCCACAGGGTGTAGAGGATGGGGGGTGGGGGGGACCCAAGCTCATCCCTGCTTTGCGCACTAGAGGCAGCAGAGCTGCAGAGTAAGGGCCGCACCAAGCTTCTGCACCCCCCTTTCCCCAGGCAGAGTCCGGGCTGGGCTCTCAGGGGCTACAAGGGAGACCTGGGGTTTCCCACTCTAGATCCCAAAGAACCTCTGAGCTGGAAAGAAGGAACCAGGAGAAGCTGTCAAGACCTGGGACGGCAGTGCAACCTCACCCCACCTTTCCTTCCCTTAGTGGCAGGACCCACCCCGGAGCCTGGAGCCAGGCAGTAGTCAAGCAGCACTTTGTGCTTGGGGTTTTGGGAGCTGGGGTCTCCTCTACCACTCCAGACTGGGCAGAGGGTAGAGGGCAGTGTGCTAAATCCATCTCCCTAGAATGTGGGGCTTGTATTCCCCAAACCCATATGCGGAGTAGACACTGGGGTGGTGGACCCAAGTCTTCCTTAGCGAACACACTCACAGTCTCACTGTTCTCCCAATACTTTGGAAGGGCTGCAGTCCCCCATACCTGCCTTGCTAGCAGTGGGAGCACTCTATTTGTGAAAGGGGAGGAGTAACCTGGACCAGCTAAATCCCATCCCCCGCTTGCTAAAGCTCTTACCACAGTCTTTCCCTCCACAAGAAAAAATCCAGTGCAAAACTCCCCAACCCAATCTTAAGCACCCTGCATGGAAGAAAGAATTGGGGTGGAGGGAGGCGCTCCGGGCATTGGGCTCCAGCTGAAAGGG
This sequence comes from Indri indri, assembly GCA_004363605.1. NCBI lineage: Eukaryota > Metazoa > Chordata > Mammalia > Primates > Indriidae > Indri > Indri indri. The sequence goes on along the minus strand of RJWJ010001275.1, from coordinate 59,212 downwards.
GCTCCACTCCAGCTCCGGGGCAGACGGCCCCCCTCCACCACATCTTGTTCTCATTCTGCGCCCCTGACATCAGCCGCCGCCGGAATCTCCTTGTTGTGCCTCCAACCCGCGAGGTGGGGGGTGGCGGGATAGGACCTGGTCCCCGCCCCCCAAATCTCCCTCTGGGTCAGTAAAAACCTCAGCCTCAAGGACCAGGTGGGGGGATTAAACCCTAGAATCCGCCGCAAACTTTGGGGCGGGGGCAGGAGGGAAACCCAGGAGATTGCGGTTCCCCCTCTTCCGTCCCCGCAGCTTCCTCCCCACCCCACCCCCCAAACTCGGAAACCAAACCCAGCTCGCTAACCAGCGGCGGGCGGAGTAGAGCTCCCAGGCTCCTGAAGCTTCCCACATCTGGAGGACGACCCTCCCCTGCCCACATCTGGAGAGGATCCAGCTGCGGACCATCAAGGCACACCTCCTCTCTTTTCCTGGCCTGGACCCCAACCTCCCAAGGAGGACTGAGGTGTGTGTACGGAGGTGGGGCTCGCCCGGGGCACCGACTCGACCTGCTTGCGTCCCCGCTCCCACTCTGACGCCCCCTCCCTTCCTTAGCAGGCCCCTCTCGTTTGCCCACCCTGCAGGCTCACTTCTCCGACTCACCTGGCTTTAGGTCCCCTCCGGCGGCGCGGCCCGCCCCGCTTCCGACCCCCGAGCCTGGCCGTCGTGCCCCGAAGGATATGGGTTACAGACCGTGCGGAGACACCAGCTCCGCGGGCGACTGTCCTGGCTCAAGTAGAAAAAAACCACCGGGGCCAGCGCCGGGTACGGCAGCCCCTCCGCCTCGGAGTCCGCACTGCCCGGGTCCTTTTCTGCAGACCCTGGCCCCGGCCGGCCCCCGGCCCCCGACAGGTCGTTGAGCCGCATGAAGCTCCGGGGCTGTCCCGACTCCTCGGCGCCCGCTCCATCCTCCTCCTCGTCCATCCTCTGGCCAGCCGGGGCCCCGAGCGGTCCGGAGAGGGGCGAGCGGCGCCCCTCAGAGTAGGTGTCCTCACGCAACCGGGGGGCCCCGGCGGGGGCGCATCTGGGGGGCTCTAGGGCGCAAGCTGAGCCCCCGGGAGGGCCAGTTCAGCCCAGCTCCCCCTGCCCGCAGGGGCATGCTGCCCGCGGGGCGCCGGGTCGCAGGGAAGCCCCGCCCGGCGCGAGTCTCGCTTCCCCAGGGCCCCCGGGGCTCCCCGGGCCAGTCGGCCGGCTCCCCGTCACTTTGTTCCGGCTTCTTCGCTTCGCGCCCAGGCTCCGGTTGCCCGATTCGGCGCTACCTTCGGCCAAGCGGCCCTGAGAGGGGGAGAGAGAAGGGGAGCACCGGCGGAGGGCGGGGGGTCCGGGGAGGGCGCCCCCACTTCCCGCGGCGCAGCTGGAGCAGGATCTAAGGGGTCAGCATCGTCCCGGCTCCGCGCCAGCGGCGGCGGGGGGAGGGGAGGAGGGATCTCTTTGGGGGTGGGTTTGAAGGGGGTGGGGGGCGGCTCCTTCCTCCGCCCCGCGGCGGGCTCACGGTCAGGGAGGGGCGGGGAGACGGTGGGGGGCAGTCCTGGGCGGGGGTGGAGGCGGAGATGCCGCCGCCGCAGCCGCCGCGGTGGCTGCCGCTGCCGTAGCTGTCGCCGGCGCCACTGCCTCCTCCTCCGGCCGAGACGCGGAGCGAGCAAGCGAAAGCGGCGGCGAGGAGCCCGGCGCACACCACAGCTGGATCCCTCACTCCAACTTCAAGCCTCGGCCCCGCCTCTCCCCTGCCAGCCTCGCAGCCAATCGCCGCGCGCCGTCGGCCCCGAGCCGCGCGCCCATTGGCCAGCCGCCGTGGCAGTGCGGGCGGGAGCGCCGGGAGAGAACCACAGCTGGAATCCGGTTCCCACCCCAAAGCCCAGGACCGCCCCTCTCCCCTCCCCTTGCCCCTGGGTCCGCTCCCGAAGGCTGGAGCCAATGAGACGGCTGCACAGACCGAACCCACTTTCCTATTGGCCTCTGGGGTGTTTGGGACTCCCCTGGACTGAGTCCCGGAGAGTCAGTATTCAGCTTGGAGGTCTTGGGGTAGCGCCGCAGGCCCCGGGGATCCTTTGTCTACGACCCCTGAATTGGACAGCAGCCGGAGGGCGGAGCTCCTCTCTAGGCGGGCCTGGAGAAGAAGGGAGCAGGCTGCACGGGGGTGAGGGTGTGACCAGGGTCCCAGAGCGAAATCCTGGGTCTCCACCTGGTTAATCGTCCACCCTGGAGTTGAGCCTGGGAGCGGGACTGGGGAAGGGAAGGAGCAGAGCTGGGGTCCCAGGGGTGGGGCTTCGAGCTGGAGGGGGCTGGTCTTGAGGAAGCGAGCAGAGCCAGGGAAAGACAGAGGTAGGCATGGTCGGGGCGCGGCTCCCACCAACCTCTTGGGCTTATTGGTCCTGCTCCAAAGTACACTTCTGAGGCTTTGATCCTGACCTGCTAACCCTGACTTGCTGGCCCTGACCTCACGTTGGCGCTCCTGAGCTTCATCGAGCTTCATCCCCTGCCCCTAGGGATCCTTTGAAGGGCGTGGACTCCACGAGGGGGCTTCGAGCTTGAACACGTGGGCCCAGGCAGATAGCTCCGGACCGCAGAGCTCGGATCCCCTGGAGCAGCGGCGGAGCAGAACGAGGACTCCTGCAAAGGGACCTGCGGGGGTCTCGAGTGTGTGGGAGGGGGTGGGAGCACAAACCTGGCCCCTACCAACTCTTAACCTTCAAAGTCCCCACCAACCCCCAACCCCGTGCCTCAGTTTCTCCCTCTCGAGTTCCAATATGGCTTAGGGGGAGGTTGTCGGCGGGACAGGAGCTCCGCCGGGCTGCTCCCTTCGCTCCTCTCCACCCCACCCGCAGCGGGCCCTCGTGGGTCTGTGCTTTCCTGGCGCGCACACGCACGCGCAGACCCCGGCCCTCGCCCCGCCCACCTCTCGGAGTTCTGGGGCTTAGTGAGCTCTAGCTCCCTCCCGCTGCCGGCGCCACTCCAGAAAGGTGTGGGTACCCGGGAGCGCCGGGCTGCTGGAGGGCTGGGCGCCGGTGGGGGGGTAGGGGGGGATCGAGGATTAGACACTGGTAAGCACTTCCCCAACGTCTGCGAGAGGTAGACACGGCGGAAACGAGCAGGTCAGTCAGTTCCCTCTCTGGAGACTTGGGGCGCTTACGCCACTGCGGAGAGGCCGAGGGATAGATCGGATGACCTTCGGTACCCCCCTCCCCCGACTCCCGGGCGTTCTTCGCTCTCCTAGGACTGCGCCACCCACGCAGCCCCCGCGCTCCGCTGCGGCGGGGGTTGGGGGGGCGTCTCAGCTCCGGCCGCGGCAGGTTACGGGGTGGGATGGGGAGGGCTGAGTGGCTGCTGCGCTGTCGCCTCCCTGGTTGCCCTTTCGCCGAATCCGCGCGCCGAGCTGTGCAAATAAGGCCGGGCTCATTTGCGTTTCATGCTAATGAGCAGATCCCCTAAGTGCCTTTTTTTCCTGGCGCGAGTCTCTGCTCTCATTCCGAGTGTGAGGCGCCAGAGTCCTGAACTTGGGGCGTCTTCTGGGAGAGGGGGTGCATTTATGGTTGCACCGCGTGTCTGCCACGTTCTTCCCTCCTGCGGGTCCGCAGTCTGCCGGGTCGGTCTGCCCTTCCCGCCAGGGTAGAGGCCCGGAGCTGGCGCGGAGAGGGAGGGACTCTCATCACCCACTCTTTGCAGAGGGGGAAAATGAGGCCAGAGAGGCTTGCCCACCTCGATGGTCAGGTTTCCTGGTGGTCAGCAGGCCCCACATCCTCATCCATCATCCAGGCCACCCCTGGTCTCTGGGCTGAACCCTGTTATAGAACATACCCAGAAAGGAGGGCAGGCACTAACGCGTCTGGATAAACTGAGATCCACATCTGCTTCCCTGGGTTCGTGGCCTGGAGGAAACTTGCCACATAAGACAACCTCGTCCCTGTACTAGGGCACCAGGGGACTGTGATGTCCAGTCGGAGACGCTCACCCTTAGCCTGGGTGGGGGAGGGGCCGAGGAGGCAGGACCCGCAGGGAGGGCAAGAGCTGAAACCGTCTTTAACTCCAGCCCGCCAAGCCTCAGCTGTGACATCACCGCCTCAGAGCGGCCTTCTTTCCAGCAAGTGTTTCAATCCCTCTGAAGTGCCAAGGTGCTGAGGACACACTACCGAGCCAGACAAAAGTCTGGAACCTTGTAGCACTTAACCCAGGCTGGGATGACATATGTCCCCCTCCGGGCTCTGTGTTCCCCAAGGGGCTGTGTCCATTCTGCTCACTAGGACCCAGTCTAGGGATTGGCACCTAGTTATCAGGTGAATAAACAACCTCAGGTGGTGAGAGGGAAGGGGAGGGAAAAGAAATTCTTTTCTTTGGGCTTCAGTTTCCCAACAACGAAGTTAAGCTGAAATGTCTAAGATCTCTTCTACCCCCACGTACACCCTGCTCAGGGCTCCTGCAGTGACCCCTCCCTCACAGCCCATCTGGCTCCCCCAGGAGCAGAGATCGTCCTCCCATGTGAGTCTCTTTGCTCAGGGATGATACACACATTGCCCCATTTGGTCACCCCACAGCCCTGAGAGCTGAGTGGGTGGTCCCTCGTTTTTCAGATAAGAAAGCTGAGGCCTAGAGAGATGAAATGACTTAAGTGACTGCCCACACCTCATGGCCTGTCTCCACTGACCCTGCCCCAGGCTGTGCTGCTGGGAGAGCAGGGAGCACACACCCAAGAGGGACGGGCAGCAAAGGGGAAGGGAGGCTGCAGGGACTTTTACAATCCCACATCTGCGCAAAATTTATGTTCAGCCCTGCCCTCTTTAGAAATTCAAGGCCTCCTGGGAAAACTAACCCTTTAAGGCACTAACTCCTTCTTCTGAACCCATTTACAGAATCCCATTGTCATGTGCGTGCCCGGCCGCAGAGCAGACTGGATGGAAGGAAGACACCAAGTGCACCCGCCTTCACAGCTGTGCCTGGGCCTCCTGGGGAGGGGGAAACCTTGGGGGGGTCTTTACTGTACCCTGAAGACCCCAGAGGGAACCAGAAGTACTGAGGAGTCACAGGGCAGTCTCTCACCTTCTCTGGGCCTCCAGTATCATCTACCAGTACGAGGATGAAGGTACCTCCCTCGCCAGCTCATTCATGAGGGTCAATGGGATGACAGTGGCAAGAGGGCTTGGTTAATTGCCCAGACTATTCCAAAGCCAGGACTGGGGCTGCCAAAAAGGCCACCTGTGCTTCACCACACTCCATCCTCCCTCCCTGCCACCTCCCAGGCCCAGCTCCACTTGCCCAGCCCTCTGGCTTCCTGGGGAGGCTGACTGGGGGCCAGCTAGAATGGGGCCAGCTGACCTCGTTGGCCGGAGCTCTAATCCCCTCCAGATGGACCGGTGGCTTGCACCGAGGGTCTGGCTGCCCAGCTGACTCTGGTCCTGGTGACCATGTGTGGCTGCGGGTGACCATGTGCAGGGAGCAACTCCATCCAGTCCCCTACTCCTTCCTGCTCCACTCCTCCCCATGGCTGACATTCCCCCAGGCAGTGGCCCCATCTGGCTGCTCCTTGCCTCTAGCAGCCTCTGTTGGCTGTGCTGCGTGGTTGAGGGGCTATGAGGATGCCCAGGGCTCAGCAGACCCCTGAAGGCCCCAGGGGGCAGCTCCCCTCCCCTCAGCCTCATCACTCCACACCAGCCCTTCTGAAAACATGCTTCCCAAACACACACACCCGTGGAAGCTAGATGGGATTTCTGGAGCCGGCGAAGATGTATGTGCCAAGGATGGGACTCAAGAGCATCTCCCAACATGAGCAGGCAGGAGGAGGTCACAGGAAGGCACTGCCTTTCTCTGCAGCAAGAAGGACTCAGATAGATTTGGGGAAGGACTTCTAACCCAATAGATGCTCCAAATGAAAGAGAACTCTTTCCCCAGACCAGTTTGTATGGCAACAGAGGGATGGACAATATGACCTCCTGCAGGGAGGCCGTGCTTCCATCCTGGTGCGGCGGGGGCTAGATGGATACCCCCAAAGTGGTGTCTTAGTCCTGATGACAGCAGCTCCTGAAGTGCACCAGGGCATGTGCAAATGTCACCATTCCATGAAATATAAAAGCTCATATAACGTATCTCCTGCCCCTTCCCTGGCTCAAGACCAGGAAACAATGGGGAGGGGAGGCAGGTCCCCTTCTTAGCATCTCCTGGGGGCGAGGATTGGGCTTTGCCCTCCCAGGCCAGTCCACACCCTGAGCCCACCTTTGGTCATTTGTGCTTTGTTTTAGTCCCCTGACCATAGTTTCACCCAGGCTGCAATGGCCATGGATGGGGGCGGGGCCGGCCTGGTGACCTCTGGGGGGTGAAGGAAGAATGGGGGGAGGCAGAGGGGTCAGACGGGGCCTGGGCTGCTCGTTCCCTCCCTCACAAGTGAGGCTGAGCTCCTGAGGTTACGGCGGGACGCTGTTTGGTTTATTCCAGGTTGAGTGGGTGCCCACAGGGAGGCCGTGAGGATGGCCGAGATCATCTGGTGGCAGAGTGCCCAGGGATGGCCACAGGTTCTGCAGGGCCCTGCAGGGCCTGAGTCTCAGGTCATTTGGGAAGCTCCACCTTCTGCCCCAACCCAAGAGGGCTTGGGGCAGTCACTGATGGAGCAGTTTTCGTAACTCGCAGGGCTCAGTGATGGGCAGGGAGCAGGCCTGATTCTCACACACGTAGGCAGTGGCCCGGTCTTCCAGCCGTCGCAGGGTACTCAGGAAGGGCAGCTGGCGGGACATGAAGCTCGAGGGGTCCCCATCCGCCAGAATCAGCACCTAGGGTAGCAGCAGAGCAGAAAGGGTCACCTGGGGTCTCAAGGCCCGCTGGGAGGTTACCTCTCCCCAAGCCTTCAGTGGGGACAGATGTTGGGGCACCAAGGAGGGGACAGGGCAGCTTGGGGGAGGTGGGGGGTGGGCCCACGGGGACAGGCACCTTGTTAGGGATGTACATAGAGTGGACGCACTGCACCAGAGCTTTGGTGTCCTTGGCCTGGCGGTCTCCACAGATCACGATCTGGCCGGAATAGAAAGGTCACTCCAGTGTCAGATGACGAGGGGCTGAGCCCCAGACCAGCCGGGGCTCCCCATCCTCCTCCCTCCTCCCTCAACACCACCTGCATCCCTAAGAAGGAATGGGGACTCATCTCAGTTGCCAGGAGGCCACATCAGATTTAATGCTTGGCAAGTGGGAACACACACACACACACACACACACACACACGCGCGCGCGCACACGCGCTAGAATACACGAAGAGGCAATGTCATGCATAGTGGCAGAGATACAAACACAGGAAGACACACGCAGAAGACCCACAGCACACGGATCCATCCAGAGAGACACAGAGTAGTCACAAATGCACACAGCAGATGCCCACATGGAGGCAGATACCACACAAACCACACCAGACACACACATGCACGCGCACATGCAGGCGGACGCAGAGGCACGCATGCAAATGCAAGCAGACCTGCGGACAGGCACACACATGCGGACAGGCAAGCACACACTTGCAGACACTCACACCAGCATTCCCCCCACAAGCGGGTATCCGACACACACATCCGGGAGTACACACAGCAAGAACACAATAGGGACAGGAATGAGTACACCGATACACAGAGACACACAGAGAAATACTCCACCAGCCACCAGGGACCCATATTTAGCCTGTCTCCTGTGCCCCGTACTCCGACAGCCCCAGTGACAGACACTCACAGGTCTGTGTCCTCAGACCCACAGACAGCTCCACCGCCGAGAGCAGAGACCTGCCTCACATGCGGGTGCACACACGCCCCTGAGCTCTGGGGCAGCCCACACTGTAGCCCCAGCTCCCCTCCTAGCCGGGGTCCTAGCCCAAGTGCCCTCACCCCTCACCTGCTTGAGGGTCTGCTGGTGGGCTGAGAGGGTGCGGACCATCTCAGGCAGGGCCACCGGGACTCGACGCATGCGCTCCGAGAAGGCGGTCAGTAGGCACACGCACTTGTCCATCCAGTCCCTGTGGCCCGTGAAGCCGTGCAGCCGAAGCAGGTTGTGGGCCGACACGGAATTGGCGCTGGGCTCTGCGCCATCCTGGTCTGCAGCGGGTGGAGAGACGGAGTGGGGGGAAGGGAAGGTCACTGTGTCCCAGGATCCTGCCCCAGCGTTGTGTCCAGGGCCCCAGGGGAGGGGCACACAGAAGAGGCCCTGCCCACACTGCTCCTCCCCGCCCCCCATGGGTCTGAGAGTTGAAGACCAGCCCCTGCAGTTACCGATGCTTCGCCCTCTCACCGGCGTCCCCAGCTCCACTTGTGCCAGGCTGCACTCCTGGGCCCCGGGCTCCACCTCACTGAGAACTCTGTCCAACCACCCAGCTGCTCGAGCCAGAGCGGCTTCACCCTCACCCGCTTCCTTCTCCCTCAGCCCCCACTTCTAATCCATCCCCATTCCTGCTGGGGCTACGGCCCGAACAGCCCCGAATCCCACCACCTCTCCCCATCTCGTCCCTCTACCATCATCCGAGCCTCCGCCCCTGCCTGACTGGGCTGAACGCCGCCGACGGCCTCCTAAGGGTCCCCCTGCTGCCCTGCCCCATCTCTTTTCCGCCACTGGTCAGAGCGACCTTCTCAAACCTAAACCAGAGCAGGTCGCAAGCTGCTTAAAAATCTCACTGCCCCGCCCACCTCGGCACCCACCTCCGGCCTGCCCCTCTGTCCTCCAGGCCGCCCTCTCCCGCCTCTCAGGCACTGCTCCTCTGCCTGAACTCTCTCCCCAGCTCCTCTGTGACCACATGGCCCCTCTTGCCCTCCAGATCTTGGTTAAATGACACCTGTCACAGGTGTAATCCGATCTCCCCCAGGCCAAGGTGGGCCCCCTCTGTACTTCTCTCCCAAGACCCTTTCATTCACTCAGCTAACATCTATCGAGACCCTGGGGACAGAGCAGTGACAGAAAGTCCTGTTCTTTGAGCTAAAATTCGAGTGGGGGGAGAGAGACCATTAACCGCAGACGAGGCACGGGGGTAATCGGGGACAGGTACGTGGTAGAGGCTCCTGCTTCTCCAGGGCACACAGCACAGTTTTAACTACGTGCTGGTGCGTGCGTTTTTGCATTATTACTGTCTATTACGTAGTTGTCTCCCAGATTGTTCTGTAAGCTTCATGAGGGCAGGGACCAAGTCAGCCTTGTTTAATGCCTGAATCCACGGTGCCAGTTACCGTGCCAAGTGTGTTCACAGAATGGCTAAATGAATCTTTACGCCAGCCCTGTAAGGGAGTGCCAACGTTAGCTGCATTTTGCCTATTAAGAAACCGAGACTCGGAAACACGAGAGCAGCCCAAAGTCACATGGCTGATAAGTAGCAGAGACGTGCAGCCGGGAGGCCCCTGTCCACGCCAGCTCTTCACCACCACACTGCACTTACACCTCCCTCGGGGAAAACGAAGCCCCGGCCGGGGCCAGGACTCCGGGCCAGCCCCACACCCCCACTGACCGTCCTTCAGACGCAGGGGCAGGCCAGCCCCGAGCTCGGCCTCACTGCAGAAGTAGCCACCACCCTTGGAGTCCCAGAAGAGCCTGTCCTGCGTGTCCTGCAGCCGCAGAGCCCACTCGAGCCACGCGCTCTCCTGTGAGGCCTCGTACAGGTCCAGCAGGCCCCGCACCACGAAGGCGTAGTCCTCCAGGAAGCCCCAGCAGGGCGGGTTGCTGGGGACAGGCATTAGGGGAGGGTGTGGGGACAGGCCCAGGAGAGAGGGCCTTTCACAGAGGGGGCCCCTTTCATGCATTTGTTCATTGAACCCTCCAAATGGCCCCTCTTGGGTAGCTGCCTTCATTTTCCAGAGGAGTGAATGGGCCCAGGGAGGCTGAGCGCTCAGTCACAGCAAGCACCCGCAGAGCCAGGACTGGAGCCCACTGGAGGGGAAGTCAGGTGGGGACATGCAGGGAGACCAGCTCCCCACCCGCTCCTCCCCCCACCCCAGTCAGTCTGCCCAGCCCCCCCACCTGTGCTCCACGGTCCCTCCTGAGCCCGTGTAGCAGGTCCGCATCAGGCGGCCACTGGCCACATCAAACATGTGCCGCTTCAGGAACTTGGCACCATTGGTGGCACAGCTGACCAGCTTGTCTAAGCCCAGGACAGCCCCAGTCACAGCATAGCCGGACACCATCAGGCCTGGAGGCAAAAGAGACCAGTGGTGATAAGAAGCTGGCCAGGGCCCTCCAGGCCTGTCCACCTGACATCTCAGGCCCCGGACACCTCTCGGGAGCAGTGGGGTGGAGCACAGACAGCTTGGGCCCCAGAGCCAGGCAGGTCAGCGTTCCTGGCCCTTGGGTGTGACCTTGGGCAGACTACTAAAGCTCCCTAAGTCTGTTTGCTCCTTTGCAAATTGAGGATAATAAACCTAAGAAAGGAAGCATTAGCATTTAGCAGGTGCCTGACAGACAAAAGGGGCCTCAGACACGCTGCCCCACCGTTCCAGGCGGCCACCATCTTGTTGTCCAGGTGCGGCTTGGGCCGGTGTTTCCGGGCCTGCAAGAGCTTCTCCAGCCCCGCATTGAGCAAGGTCTGCACGGCCTCCACGTCCAAGCCGAAGCGGGCAGCGGTCAGCTCCAGTGAGTACCGGACAGTCAGCACGTTCTGGCCCTGCAGCTCCCCCTTGGGGTCCTGCGGAAAACAGCCTTTGTCGGGTCATCCACAGGCTAGGCAGGCTCCAGCCCCCTCCCGTGTCCCCAGAAGCCCTCACCTGAGTGGGGCTGATGTTGCCGGCCTCCGTGAGCCCGTAGTGCTTCATGAGGAGCTGGCCAGAGGTCAGCGACTCGGTGGCCCCCGGCACAGCCTCGGGCAGGAGCTGCTGGACCTCTCTGACCGTCCACATGTAGAAGGCGCCCTCTTTGGGATGCATGCCCCGCTCTGGGGGCGAGTCTGCGTCCTCAGCACAGTAGAAGCCTCCAGACTGTGGGAAGGGAGAGTCGCTGGCCCCAGCTTAAAGGGCAGGGGAGACCCCAACCCCCTCCCTACCCCAGCCACGTCCGCCTGCCTCCGTGGACACACACCCGGTGGGTCAGGCTCCGAGACACATACTGCAGGATGCCTTTGGCAACATCAGAGTAGAATTCTTCACCAGAGATCTGAGGAGGGGAACAAAGCAGGCTGTAAATGGAGGTCACTAGGGCAGCCTGGGGACGTGGGGGTGGGGGCGACATTCTCCCAGGACAATGGGGAGGGAAGACTGGGTATATGGGAGGGAATTAGGGGTTTAGATTAAGTGGGAGCCACAGTCACCTGGAAGGCCTGCGAATAGGCCACTGCGAGCTGTGCCTGGTCGTAGAGCATCTTCTCAAAGTGCGGGACGTGCCACTGGCGGTCCGTGGAGTAGCGGTGAAAGCCCTGTGCCAGGCGGGACGTGGGGCTAGAGGCTGCTCCCAGCCTCTGCCTCACCCACTGTCTCCCACTGCCCCTCCAGAGAACACCCAGCCCCCTCACCTGCCCCACGTGGTCCCGGATGCCCCCGTTGGCCATCATTTTCAGGGTGTGCAAGGCCATCTGCTGGGCCCGAGAGCCATCCTGGGTCAGTCGACGGCTGAGCCAGTAGGAGAACAGGAAGTTCAGGATCACTGTGGGGCACCAAGAACACATGGGTGAGAGAACAGGGGAGTGCGGGCGCACATCCGGGCGGTCAGGAGGCCTCTGGCCAGGTTGGGACTAGGAGTTCGCCCAATAGGCAGTCTCTGGACAGGCTGGGAGTTGGGAGATCAACGGTCAACTCAGAGAACAGAAGGTCACTTGCCCAAGCCAGAGGTCAGAATATCATTGGCCCAAACAAAGGACCAGAAAGTTGCTGACCAAACCAGAGCCCAGAAAGTCATTAGCCAAGCCAGGGTCACAAGGACCAAGTCAGTGACCAAGGGTCAGATGGTCATTATCTAGGTCAAGGTCACAAGGTCACTGCTAAGACCAGAAGTCAGGTTGTCACTGACAGGCTAGGGGTAAGGAGGTCACTGGTCAGGAGGACAGGAGGCTCAGGACCAAGCCAGGAGCCAGAAAATCATTGACCAGGAAAAGAATCAGAAGGCCTGTGGTAAGGTGGGTATGGGGAAACTGACCTGGCGTCGGAAACTTGGGGGCCTCTGCAAAGCCACCATACTCCTCGTCATAGCCCTCATCCAACTGCTGGAAGCAGCGGCTGTTCATGGTGGCCGCAGAGGGCGGCAGCTGGCGATCACCCGTGCTGATCTCCGACCGGGCCAGCAGGGCGGTTGTGACACGCTGGCTGTTTTCTAGCAGCGTGTTCTTGTTCTGCTTCCACTTTGGGAGGTGGGGGCACACCTGGGGGTCAGCTTGGGGTGGGGGCCCTTGTCCCCTCGTCCCCCACCCAGGTCCCCGACTCCCCGATGCACACCCACCTGCTCCCGTATTCTCAGCAACACTGTGCGGAAGCCAACTCGGGTCAAGCCATCCTCGGGAGGGAAGTAGGTGCCCCCGACAAAGGGCTGGAGGCTGGGGGTCAGCCACACGTTCATGGGCCAGCCCCCACCACTGCTGGTGGCCTGGGGGAGAGGGGGCAGGCGTGAGGGGAGCCGCCCCTGGAGCGCGAGCGGCGCAGACACTCGCGTGGGAAGGCCGCTCACCTGCACGAACGTCATGTACACCTTGTCCACATCTGGCCGCTCCTCGCGGTCGACCTTCACGCTGACGAAGTCCTCGCTGAGCAGGCGGCCGATCTCCTCGTTCTGGAAGGACTCCTCCTCCATCATGTGGCACCAGTGGCAGGTGGAGTACCCCACTGGAACGGGGCCGGGGGAGGTCGGGGGCCAGCGATGGGCTGGGGACCAGCCGAGGGGCCCCAGCTACCCTGAACAGGTCCTGACTTTCACTTTCCCGGGGGCCCCCGGAGCCCAGAGGACCCTCCCCCAGCCCAGGGAAGGCGGGTGCATTACCTGAAAGGAAAATTGGCTTGTTTTCTTTCCTGGCCTTGTCGAAGGCTTCCTGTCCCCAGGGGTACCTAGACACAGCAAGCGGGGCATCACTCAGCAGACCGCGGGGTCGAGGAGGAGCCCCGGACCCCAGCTGCTTTGGGAGGGCACCAGGAGAGCACATACCAGTCCACAGGATTGTAGGCATGTTGTAGGAGGTACGGTGACTTCTCATTAATCAGGCGGTTGGGGGCCCTCTGGGGCGCAGATGGGGGACAGCTGGGCCGGCTTCCCTTTCCTCCAGCAGGCATGGGCCTTGAACTACTGACCGATGCACTCCGGTCCTTGTCCCGGGAGGAGCTACCCCTGGCGAGGCCGGTGGGTCACACAGGCACGGGGCCTCCCCCAACCTCCGCCAGGCCCCTGGTGCCCACCCCACTCTACCGAGCCCCCAGGCCCCCTTAGAACCCACCTTTCTGAGCCACGGGGGAGACTGTGGCCCTTGTGCTCCCCCTTGTGTTTTCGGGGGGATGAGGAGAGGTGGCTCATTGGGGGCTCCCTGCCAGGTTAGTCTCCCCCAACTTCTCGGCCCCTGGCTGTGGGAAGAATGACTGTGAGGTCAGGGCGGGTCACAATGGGCAGAATGGTCCTTGGGGCTCCATTCTCTCCCCCAACCGGGCCCCTCCCCGGGGGGGGGGGGTTGCGGGGAGCCGTCTCGCTGGCAGGCCTGGGTGCCTGACCTGGCAGGAAGGCTGCCCACCGCTGGTGGCTGCACAGGCCAAGAATAGTAGGGTCTGGGACTGGACCAGGCGGGGGGCAACCAGAGGAAGACTGACACAGTCCCCCTCACTCAATGGCCACCTGCTGGGCACTTCTGCAGGGCCAGGTCCTGTGCCTGATCACCAGGACACCTAGGGAATCCAAAACAGGCCCTGACCTCAGGGAGTTCAGCCTGCGAGGGTGGCTGGGAGGCTGGCGCTTCAAGGTAGACCTAAATAATGACAAGTCTGGGCAGCAATAAAGGACAGTGACAGGGCACAGGGTGCTGTTGGAGAAAGGCCCTCGGGCCAGCATTGGGGTGCAAGGAAGGCTTCCTGGAGGCAGTGTCAGAACAGTCCTTGGGGAGCCAGCCTTGCAGCAGGATGGATGGGGGGAGGGGGGCCTTCCTGTAGGGGCCAGGCCGCGGGAGCAGATCGGAGGCAGGGTGGGGCGGGGACCAAGCATCCAGGGGTGGTCCAGTCAGGCACTGGGGACGGCTCCGGGAAGACCAGCCACGGGGCCCCGCAGGCCCAGGGCGCGCCCCCGCGGCCCACTCGCCTGCCCGTACCTGCGGCTCGCGGCGAGGCCCGGCCCGGCTCGGCACAGCAGAAGGCCGCGGCCCAGCCAGGCTCGCGCGCCCAGCATGGCTGCTCCGGGCCGTGGTCCGGGACGCCGCGGACAGGAAGGAAGGGCAGGAGGCTGCGAGGGGAGGGCCGGGCCCCGACAGAGCCGCGGGCGGATCACCGCCGAGGCTCGGGACTGCGTGGCTGGTCTCCGAGCGCCGCCCGGTGGCAGAGGGCTGAATTGCAGACCAGACAGCCCAGGTTTGCAAGCGTGTGCGGGAAACTCGGCTGGGCTCAACTCGATTAAACCCCTGTCTCGGGAGGACAGCCCTCCTGATGGGAATAGGAAGGACTGCGGGATGCTAGGACCATGCAATGCCAGAGCCTCAGCTCATTTTGTCCAACCCTTGCCCATTTTACAAATGAGAAACGAGGCCGGAGCCAAAGGCATGCCTTGTCCAGGTCCACAAGCTAGCAGGCTTCGGTTTGCACAGCCCTATCTCAAGGCCCTGCTCAAATCCCACCGGCCCCAGGAAGCTGTCCCTGAATAACAATGGTGAGCCAATTTTATGTCCTAAGTACACTTTACACACTTGCCTCATTTGCTACATTCAGCCAATATTTATTGTCTGCCGCCTACCACTCTGCAAGGCCCTGGGGTGTACAGTGGTGAGCGGAGAGAGACAAGGCTCCTACCCTCATGTGGCCCACAGTCTGTTGACAAAGGCAGAAGCTAACCCAACAGCCATACAAATGAATATACAGCCACCTGCTGTGACAAGTGCCATGAGCGGGTATAACAATAAGGGACATGATCTGCTGGAAGCGCCAAGGGATGACAGCCTCCCTGAAGAAATCACATTTGTGTAGTACCTACAGGGAATGAGAGAAGGGGACTTGGAGGGAGCATGGGAGAGTGTGGGGAAGGAGTCAGAAGGAACAGTACGTGCAAAGGCCCTGTGGCATGTCAGTGAGTCAGGGCTGAGGAACTGCAGGAAGGAAAACAGGCAGTAGACGAGGCTAGGAGGTTGGGGAGCAGGGCAGGGGCCAGGTCTTGGAGGGACTTGTGAGCTGTCAGAAGGGGATTTTTTTTTTTTTTCTAGAGAGCTGTGGTCTCCCCACATTGCTCAGTCTGATCTCAAACTCCTAGCCTCAAGCCATCCTCCCATCTTGGCCTCCCGAAGTGCAGGGATTACAGGCGTAAGCCACCGTGCCCAGCTAGAAGGAGATTTTAGATGAGAACAGAAGGATGTTGTTGAAGGGCTTTAGTCAGGAGAGTGACCTGGTTGGGTCTGCATTTTGGAAAGATCCCACTGGATGCCCAAGGGAGAAAGGGGCGAGAGTGGAGCCAGGGGCAGTTAGGAGGTCATAGCAGCACCCAGGGAAGATGGAGGGGGGCGGGGCTGGAGGTCGGGCGGAGGAAACATTGTCAGGACTGGCAATGAGGAAGAGTGGGTGTCCAGGCTGACTTGCAGGTGGGGCCATTCTCTGAAGAGGGGGGTGGTTCCTGAGGTTCATTTTTGGACCTGTTGGTTTGTGCTGCCTTCAGGTATGTGCACACGGAGGCAGAGGTGACAAGGCTTGGAGCACAGAGGAGAGGCTGTCGGGAGAGAGGGATTCGGAGGTCTTTAGCACGGAGACGATGTGGGTGCGGGGAGTTCACTGGCGGGAGAGTGCAGCGAGCAGAGAAGAGGACCCAGTTCTGGGCTTGAGAGAGCCTGAGAAAGACACAGGTGGGGACCAGCCAACGTGCAGAGGGAAAAGCCAGAGAGGGTGGTACCCAGAGGAAAGGGGACCGAGGGGTGCAAAAAGGATGGAGTGTCAACACTGTCAGACTCCTGAGAAGCCAACCAGGATGGGACAGAGAAAGGTCCCTGTCCCCACAGGTGGGCTTGGCGGGTGTTGTCCCAGTGAAGTCAGGCAGAGGGCTTTAAGCCAACCAGAGGGGGTTGAGGAGGGAGGGGAAAGGGAGGGCAGATGGAGACGGGAAGGGACGGGCACCTGGTGTGGGGGGAAGGACAGAAATACACTGTCAAGATGGAGAAAGCTAGGACACATATCGATGGGAGGGATTTGGTTGAGAGAAAGTGACTGAAGCTGCTGCGGAGAGAAGAGATGGCTGACACCACACGGTTCTGAGAGTGGGGCGGTCGGTGTCGGAAGGGTTGGCAGACGGGGCCGGGGGTGAGGGACCACGGTGGGGGGATTCTGGTGGGTGCTCCAGAGAAGGAGCTCCAGCTGGAAGGGATGATGTTAAGCTCAGAGAACTGGAAGTTGCCTTGAATGTACAAGAATCTGGGGTGATGACAAGCTCCAAAGTGTGACCGTGGGCGAGGGTAGCCAAGAGGTTGAGGGGCAGAGAGGTCGTCTCCTAGGATAATGGAGTCACCTGAAATTGACGTAGGAAAGGAGTGAGGTAAGAGCTGGGTGAGAAGACCGTGCGCCAAGACCAAAGCATCCCAAGAATGAGGTGGAGTGACAGCCCCAGGCAGGGTGGAGGCAGGACAACCCAGTGGCACCAGCCTCCAAGGAGGAAGGGTCTTATGAGGAGGAAGATGGTCCAGAAGTACCTACAGGGAGCAAGACTCCCAACCTCTTCTTTTTTGTTTTTTTTTTTTTTGAGACAGAGTCTCACTGTCTTGCCTGGGGCGAGTGCCGTGGCATCAGCCTAGCTCACAGCAACCTCAAACTCCTGGACTCAAGCAATCCTACTGTCTCAGCCTCCCGAGTAGCTGGGACTACAGGCATGCGCCACCATGCCCGGCTAATTTTTTCTATATATATTTTTAGCTGTCCAGTTAATTTCTCTCTATTTTTTGGTAGAGACGGGGTCTCGCTCTTGCTCAGGCTGGTCTCGAACTCCTGAGCTCAGAACGATCCGCCCGCCTCGGCCTCCCAGAGTGCTAGGATTACAGGCGTGAGCCACTGCGCCCGGCCTGCCAATCTCTTCTTCGTGAGAGATGAAATAGCTCCCCGGGGGGTCCTCAGGGGAGAGCCAGTTTAGAAGAGGGCCTGGGTCGGGGAGGCACAAAGGATGGATCAGGGACCAAGAAGGAGGGAAGCTTCCAGGTGTGGGTGTTGCAGAAGGCAGATGGGGGCTGGACTCTGGCTACTGCCTGGCAAAACCAGAGTGGGTTCATTCCTCAAGGTCAGTGTCTGCAGAGGGTGGGCCCTGGGCTGACTGGACACTGGCCTGGGAGCGTCCACATAGCAGCCTCGTAAGGGAGGAACTCTCCATCCTATTTGACAAATAAGGAAACAGGCACAGACATAGGGAGGTTAAGCGATTTACTCAAGGTCAGAGATCATAACCACTTATTACTAAGTGATTATTGTTACTATGAAGTTCACACCTCGGAGCAGAGTTTTGAACCCTATCAGTCTGGCTCCTAAGCAGGTGCTCTTGTCCACTCTGTCTGTCATAGCTACTGTGGGACTCCCTTCCCCCCCACCTCCGGAAGAATAGCCTTGTGTCTCCCCCACCCCACACACCAAATTTGGCATTTCTGGCACGTGAAAGGTCATTTACCCACAGCACCCTGAAAGGGTTGGGAACGGCCGCAGGCTGCCTGCAGACCCAGACCCTTAGCACTGAGGACACATCGGTGTCCAGTGACCCAGTGACCAGGGGGCACTGGGTAGAAAAGGAGTGAGGGTGACCATGGTTGCCCCCCTGGATGAAGTACCAGGCCCTGCCCCCATCCTTGGTTTCCCAGACCCCACATAAACCCCCAGGAGGCTTGGACTCCTCTGCATGGCTGAGTTTCTTGCCAGCCCTGATGAAGGGGGCAGAGGGTAGAGCCGGATTTAAGGTGACTCCGTAGGACAAAGCTCCTGTACCTGCCTGGTGCCACAGCCATCACATGCCCCTGGCTTGCCTGCCCTGCCAAGCTCTGAGCTCCTGGAGATTGTGGGCTTAGCAACTCCTGGATCCCTCCCAAGTTAGCCCAGCACTCTGTTCACAGCAGTCGCTCAATATTTGCTTAGTTAAGTCTGGAGCCCAGCCTGGGAGCTCCCTGTCTGACGCTGAGTTCTAGCTCCACTATGCGCTGGCTTTGTGACTTTGAGCTGCCACTTAACCCCGCCGAGCTTGGGTGCCCTTGCCTGTAAAATGGGAGCAATGCCGGCTGCAAGAGTGACAGACCCGTGCAACCGCACTTCGGAGGGTTTTGTGCTTGGTTTCATGCTCCGTTGTCCCCGTTTGGAAATTCTTAACCCAATTTTGAACAAGGAGCCCACATTTTCATTTCCTACTGGGCCTCGCAAATTATGCAGGTAACGATATTATCTACCTCAGAGAGATGTTGCAAGATTAAATGAATTGATCTGCTCAAGTGCTTAGCACATAATGAGTGTGCAATAAATGGGAACAGAAGCCTATGGTCCCTTGCTTTAGGCCACCTCCAGTGCCTGTGTGTGATAAACGAATGAAATGACCAATGAGTGAGAGCTCAGGAGCATCTGGAAGCGAAGAAGGTGTCAAGTTGTCGGGGGATGAGGGTGAAGGGAGTCGAAAGGAGCTGTACGGGAAGTGGGAGCAGTTTTGCGCCCCAAGTTGAGAAGCCGTAGTTTCCTTGGCAGCCGGTGATCGCATTGTTGTGGTCCAGACCCAGCTGCTACGCCCCGCAAAAAGTCCACTTGGTGAGAGCTGAAGGGTAGGGTTCCAGTCTTTGTTTATTATGCGGACGTTCAGTCTCTAGCTTCAGGAGCTGCTACAGGGCGGGGTCGCCGAGGCCTGGAGCAGTGTTCAACACGCCCCACCGCTCCGCCCAGCCCCCGGAGTCGCGGTGCGCATGCGCCGGCAGGCCCGCGGGCAGGACGAAGCCGCAGCGCTCAGAGGAAGGGGTTGGTGCCGGGCTGCGGGGGCCCGGCCGAACCCGACGTGGGCAGCAGCGGCTGCGGGAGGCCGGCGGGCGGCGGCGCGAAGGCGCCGGCCTGCGGGAAGACGCTGACCGAGGCGGGGAGGCTCACGCCGGCCGGCACGCTGCTGAGCGGGAGGGGCAGGGAGGCGCTGTAGGTCATGGAGCCCAGGGGCGCCCCGACGGACCCGCCCGCCGCCAGGCCCAGCGCCGGCGACCCGGTGCGCATCTGGTTCAGCGTCGGCCTGCCCGGCTCGCCCACGCCGAACGGGTTGGAGGGGGATGGAGCGCTGAGTCCTGGAATGAGAGTGGGCGGGGCTTGGCGCAGGCCGGGGCCGGAGCCCTAAGCAGGGAGGGTCTTCGGGATGGGGAACAAGGGTAAGATTCTAGGGCACAGAGAGCAGGGGTCCCAGCGTTGAGGGACGAGGGGGTGTCCTACCTGTCAGGAAGGGGTTCCGGGTCTGTGCCGCCTGGGGCGCCTTGACCAACGAGTCAAGGTTGACCAAGGAAGAGGCCGAGGGGCCCAGGAAGGACTCGGGAGTGCGGCAAGCTCGGGTCTCCTTGCTGGGCTGGGTGAGCGCTTCCCCTAGTACGCCCAGGTCAAAGGCATCGGGCTCCTTCGTGCCATTTTGCTTAGAACTGGGGCTAGGCTCTCCAAACAGGTCCAGCTCTGGAAGAGAAATGCTAAAGCTCATTGGTGGGGAGACGGATTGGCCCCCCACGTGGGGGGAAGAGGACAGAGGCCCCTCTGGGTGGGACCCTGTTCCCAAACCTCGTGGTCCCTTCGCCTCCTGCTCACCCACAGGGCTGCCGCGCTTCCCCGAGGACAGGGCCTGGGCGCACTCCAGCCCCTCCTTGGTCTCCATGGATTCTGGGGGTTTGGCAAATGGGTCGAAGGTCGAGGTACCACCTAGGGCTAGATGAGAAAAGGGAGAGGAGATGTGTTGGCAAAGAGAGTAGGCACTGGTCTGACCCCTTTCCAGGGAAATGGCCCTCTTAACACAGACAGGATCTGTTGCCCCCCTCGGCACTGGAAGGAAGGGGACCCTGAAGGCCCCCAGGCCCTCACCGATACCCTCAGGCCCTGTACTTACCAGGTGTGTCAGATGTGTCCATGGAGGCTCCCCAAGGGTCAGCCCCAGCGCTGGGAAGTTTGTGGTGGGGAGAGTTCAGTGCCCAGGGGTCTGCGGTCAGGGGTCCAGCAGGCAGCACTGGGGTCCTGCCCCAGGGCTCAGAGGAGGAGAGCATAGGAGGCAAGTCCCAGGGCTGGCTTCGGGACAGGACGTTTCCTGAGGGGACTGGAGACCAGGGGTCTGCAGAAGGCCCCCAGGAGGAACCACTGGCCTCTGTGTTTGGCCTAAAACCTGAAATGGGAACAGCACAGACACGATACCAGACCCACCCAATCCCTCGTCCAGGCCCTTCCCAGTTAATCTGCCCTAGTTGGGAGGCGTGGGATCCATGTCATAGCTGGACCACCGGCTCGGGACCACCCAGCAAGCTGGAGCCCGTATTCAACAAGTTAGCCCAGGAGCCTGGATCCCCAGGCAGGGGCGACTCAGGCCACCTTCTCAGGCCAAGGCGGGCTAGGCGAGTGAGGGCAGCAAGAGAACATATGCTGAGTTTCTCATGACCTGGGCTTTCTAAACGTGCTCCCCTGGCCCTCACTACGAGAGCCATGTCCCAGAGACAACAGATGCTCAGGGCAATGAGTGACTTGCCCAGTGACCTTCAGTGAGTGACTTTGCCAGCAAGTGGCTGGGAAGGAAGGGGCTCCCTGGGGCCAGCCTGGGAGCCTCTTGCAGCCCTCCGTGCCCACCTGGGATGTCCCATGGGTCAGCAGAGCAGTGTGTGGAGGGCGGGGCCGGGGCAGGTACGAAGATGTCGGCCAAGTCCAGGATGGAGGACTGTGGAGGGGAGAGGCAGCCGCGGCTCAGGAGTGGGCGGGGCCCAGAGGGAGGGCAGGCCCTGACCTGTCAGCCTGACGACAGCTCATGCTCGCCTTTATTCACTCCACAAATATCTACTAATGACCCCTCACCTCTGTACACTGCTTGACAGTTTGTTTCCTTATCCGTGTAGTGCCTGATTTTCATACCAAACCTGTACGGTGGGTAGGGCAGGTGATGTACCCATTTCATAGATTAACCAGCTGAGGCCCGGAGAGGGGAAAGGGTTTGCTGGAAGTCATACAGCCAGGGAAAGGCAGAGCTGGGGTAGAATCCAGGCCAGCAGAAGGGGGCAACAATGGCAAAGTCAGATTTTTTTACAACGAGCTTAACTCCCCAGGTCAGTGTCCAAGAAAAATTGGCCACAGTGAACGTGGGCAGGAAGGAGACAGGCACCCAGGGGCAGCACGGACAGCTTGGGAGGGTGCAGTTATCAGCACTTACTCACTCCCCCCTCCTAGAAAGGAGGTATACAAACCCAAGGTGTCTTCAGCACCGTGTGCCTGAGCCCACCCTCGTCCTGACCAGCAGTATGACGTAATCCTAGAAGTCAGCGCTGGAACTGTCCAGCAAGCCCACCATGCAGAAGAGGAAACAGGCCAAGACAGTGATGTGCCCCAAGCCATAAAGTCAGTGGTCGAAAGTCCAGGGCTCTCAGATCAGGATTCTTTTGCATCCTACTTCTCTGTCAGCTCAGTCACCAGCCCATACAATATGGGACCAGGGGCTGCTACACCCCGCAGCCCCCATTTTTATGTGATAAGCACTTAAGTGGCGCTTACCGTATACCAAGCACTGGTCTCCACTTTGCAAATACTAACTCATCTCACCTCCCAGGCCCTGTCCAGCCCACACCCGCCAGTGCACTCCCTACCTGGCTGGTTTTCAGCTTCTCCTCCTCCTTTTTGTCTTCTCTCTTGGGCTCTCTGTCCTGCTGGTGGCGGCCAGTGGCCCCTGTGCCATTGGCTATGGGGGAGTCATCTCCCCGCCAGGACCTCACCTCCTGCAGAAGGCACAGAGGAGTGAGGCGCGTGAGCAGCTGGGGCTGGACTTGGGGGAGCCTGAGCACCCGAGGCTGGAGTCAAGGAGAGAATGCAGGGTGGGGGCGGCTGAGAAGTTAGGAGCAGCAGGACCGCCAGGTGCAGCGGGGAGCCTGTTAATGCCTGTAGCGCCTCCACCAGCACCAGCACCAGCACCAGCACCGGAGGCCCAGGCAGGCTCGGCCCCCTACCCACTACCTTCTCGTGCTCCTGCCGGCTCAGGCGCAGAGCCAGCTGCAGCTGCAGGTCCTCATCCCTGTGGGAGGCTGGGGGAACTGGCTGTGAGGGAGGAAGAGAGGGTGAACTCGGCCCAGTGCTCCCACCCTGGGGCGAGAAGGACAGCATAGCCTGCCATGTAACGGGGATGGGGAGAGAAATACTGTCCGCCAGACGACAGCATGGGTGTGGCCTTGTCCCTGCTTGGATCTGAGATGCAGTTCTAAAGGTTAGCAAGATCGATCTTTCTCCTCTGGCTTCCCTGAGAGCCCCCCAAGCCCTGCTACGTGAGGCCCAGCTACTTCCTGCCTGGTCTTCCCAGATCCACAGAGGTAATGGCAGAGAAGATGATATCGGAGACCATCCCCGTTCCCCCAAAAGGACACCTGATGGGGGGCAGTAAGTCCCAGTGTCTCTTAGGGACGTGTCTGTCAGCACACTCACCCGCCTCTGCCACACGGCAGTAGCAGGCCCCTGCGACACGCGATGCGCCCAGCTGCACACGCACCGCCCTTTCCAGCTGGAGAGGCTGGAGGCGGCAGCCAGTCCCTGCCTGCGACCAAACCAAGGACACAGACAGGCCCTGTGCTGTCCTTGGGGGCGGGAGTCAGGCTTTGGGGCCCATGGTGGCAGAGCTGAGTCAAGGCTGAGGGGTACCCAGGCACCTCTCTCTCCTCTGGGGTCCCCTTCCTACCACACCCGCAGCCCCTCACCTTCTCGGCCTCCTCGCGGCTCATGGCCAAGGCTAACTGCAACTGCAGCTCTTCTTCTCCTGACGTCTGAGGCCGGGCCTGCTCCAGGTCAGAGGTGTAGCGGGGGGATGAGGAGGAGGCTGCAACAACCATCGTGGCTCTGTGACCACACCAGTACCCACCGGTTCCCGTACCCTCTGCCTGCCTGCAAGCTGAGGCTCAGAGAAGGGAACTGAGGGGCAGGGGAACAACTGGCAGCCAAGGGCCGTCGTGGCCCAGGCAGTGTGCTGGGCACTGTGAGCTCACTGGTCCACCCAGCGGTGCAGACTCCAGTACCCGCTTAGCATGCACAGACTGCTCGGAGGGGCCCTGGCCAGGGTCCTGAAGCAGGACTTGCACCCAGGTCCCATGACTCCAGCGCTCGGACTCTTCCTACTTGAGGCCAAGGGGAGCAGGAGGGCAAGAGGTTCCAGGCAGATAAGGTCACAGCCTTAAAGCCCTTGGCAAGCTGTCAAGGGCTGTATGAAAAAAGGGCCATTCTGAGTATTCCTCAGATCAGGGGCCCCACACCACCAGGGACAGAGAATCAGGCACTGCCCAGCAGCCGCCCTCATTTTCAAAGGCAGTGCCCGAAGTGGAGGCATAAGGGGAATGCCACGTGTCTCGGCGCAGGGCCAAGGGCATTCCTGGACATGGTCTCATTTCATTCTTAGATCAAACAATGGAGGTAAGTGAGCTTGTCCCCATTGTACAGGTGAGGAAACTGAGGTTCAGGGAGCTAATTGCCCAGGTCACACAGCTTGGAAGGGGAGGTATAAAGAGCGCTGTTCGACTCCAGAGCCTGTGCGTCTGCCACCATGCCGTCCTATCAGACAGCTAACTAACAATAATAACAAATATGTAACAGCGTTATCCTTTGAGCTAACTTGTTGAGCACCTACTGCATGCCAGGTGTTGTCCCTTGCGTGCTACATTCCTCATCTTGGAATCCTGACATCCCTCTGAGGTCAGTGCTCTTAACCATGGCTCGGGGTTGCAGCGGCAGGATTCAAACTCAGGCCACCTCCCCATCCCGGCCGCCGAATGCGGGGCTCACTCACAGTTGTAGGAGGAGGGGGAGCCTCGCGGGCGGCTGTAGTCCTCGCCGTGGCGGCGGCTGAAGCCCAGCTGACCGCTGCCGATGCTCGTGCCCTCCAGCGCCATGCGCTCCTTGGTCTTGAGGGCGTGGGCCCGCTCCTGCCGCAGGCGCTCCTCGTCCTTGAGCAGGGTCATCACCTGCTTCACCTTCTCTCGCACGTTGACGCCCTGGTCCTTGCCGTCCCGGTCGATATACTGGAAGTCCTTGAGCGTCTGGATGGTGTAGAGGTTCTCGCGGCACTGGTGGGCCACCCGCTCGGAGCCCGTCTTGAGCAGGTAGTCCAGCAGCGTCAGCGCCTTGTACACGTGCCGCCAGTTCTTGCCGCTGTCGTTGAGCCGCCGCCACAGCATGCCCATGACCTCGGCGAAGGCCACTGTGTTGAAGGTCAGGTCGGCGATTTCCGACATGAGAGAGCTGGGCGGGCCCCAGGGATCATTGCTGGTGGCCTCACGCACCTTGACCTCTGCCTCGGAGTAGTTGTGCACAATGTTCTTCACCTGGCGCCGCAGTGCGGAGGTCGTCATGGCTGGGGGCTTGGAGGTGGGCAGCCCCCGCCCCCGCCGGACGTGGAGGGCCGAGGGCCACCGATTGGAGGTCACCGTCTCGAAGGATGGGCCGCCGTGCTCTCAGCGGGGCGGCTGCATCCTTGGGTTCCACATGGGGCTGAAGAAGAGAGGGTCTGGAACTCAGGCGCAGTGGCCCTCAATTCACTGGTCACTCAGCCACCAACCAACAAAATAAGGCCCAGCCAGAGTGTCCCTGCTGCCAGGAACAGCCTTCGGCGGGCGCTTATTATTCTTCTTATTTAACTTATTCAGCAGGCAAGTCTAATTTTGCACACTCATCTATCTTCACAATCGCACTGCAAAGATGCTATTATCTCCATTCACAGGTAGGGAAAGCGAGGCTCAGAGAAGTCTGAAACAACCTGTCTAAGGTCACAGAGCTGATAAGTTGGGGGCCAGGATGACCCCAGGCAGCCCCCCCAAGAAAGTGTACAGCCCCAGGGAGGATCTAACAGCAGCCCCAGGAATGCCCACTGGCCGTGCTTCTGCTCGGCTACCTTCTGCGTTTCTGCCAGGCTCTAGCTTGAGACCTGTCCTTTCCAGCTTCTTCCTTCACTTTCCTCTTTTCTCATATTGTTAATTTTTGTAGTTTGATTCATTCAACACCCATTTCCTGGAGGCCTTTTTGGAGCCAGACACTATGTCCAGAAAATCGCAGTCCAGTGCGGGAGTGCAGAGGAGCACAGGGAGACCCAAGCAAAGGAAATCAGGGGAGACTTCCTAGAGGAGGTGGTGGCTGAGCTGAAATCTGAGACCCAAAGGGAAGGGTGCGGAGTGACCCAGCAAGGCCAGGAAGGGCAGCTCAGAGCGAATTCTGTGAGCTGGGCCAGGAGGCCAGAGAGGGAGGAGTGTTTGGGGAAGACTGCCTCGCAGAGGTCTGGCCACTACCACCCCTGCCACCCCCATGTACACGTGAGAGCACTCAAGCCAGAGAGGGTATTGTGACCTGCCCATGTCACATGGCGTGTAGGTGGCAGAGCTGGGACTGACACCTAGGTCTCCGGAAGACTAATCCAATACTTACTGCCATGTCACTCGGTTTGGTAATTAATTCATCTGATTGTTTTTCTGTCTCAGTCCACCTTCTCAGCCAGAGTGGAAGCTCCCTGAGGGCAGGGACATTCTGGGCTCTCCAAACCCCCAAGGCCCTGGGCAGTTGGTAGCCCTCTGGTACCCCAGCAGAGGGAGGGTCAGGACCAGCCACTTCCCTCCCTAGCCCTCAGGTCCAGGCTTTCTGCTGAAAGCTAACCTAGGCCCAAGACAGAGGAAGGTCCTCCCAAGGCCCTATCAGAAACCAAAAGTGGAATTCCCTGGCTACCGCCATTGCTCCAGCACCAGTACAGGTGTGTGTGCGCTTACACCCCCCCCCCCACACACAGACACACACACGCTGGGCCTGCAGAGCCCCCACCTCATCTATGAACCCCTCCCCACCCTCCACTCCCACCGGGCCAAACGCCCATGGAGATGGCACTTCTCAGCTCCACCCTCTAGCCCCAGCCTGGCTGTGCCCCAGCTGGTCCCCAGGCTGCCAGAAGGCAGGCTCAGGAGGCCATCCCGCTCCCCCGCCCGAATCCACACTCCTTCCACCCCAGCCCTGCCGACGCTGGGCTCAGTTCAAAGCAGCCCCACAGGCCTTGGCAGGTTTCGCCAGGGCCCAGGTGCCTGGGAGAGCCTGGGCTCAGAGGATGGGGTCCCGTGGGAGCAGGCGAGGTGGAGCGAGCCTGGCCCAGAGCACTCCCTACCTTCTATCTGCTGTCTGGCTTTCCGTCCGGCCGGTCGTGGGCTTTCTGTGAGGATGCCACGGCCACAACTTGTTTAACTCCAGCCCTCCCCTTCCCTAGTGACTCAGACCTGCCTGCGCCTCCCCAGCGGTGCAGTTAAGATGGGAAATAATACGCACCAAAGCCCGCCCCAGCACACGCCCCTCCCTGCTGGCCGCTGGAACTAGCAGAACCAGTTGGGCACAGTGACTCCACCAGAGCCCTACCTGGGCCTGGCTGCCCTGGCCCTCCAGCCTGGCCCAGTGGGGGGCACCGGCCTTCGCGGGAGGGGGCCTCAGGGTAGGCCCGGCGGCCCTGCCTGGACTTCTCTCCTAGAAGGTGGGCATTCTCCCACACCTCTGCAGGAGGTGCCTTGACCTCCCTCCCCTGGAATTTGAGGGGACAAGGCTGGGAGGAAGAGGGGGCAGGGTGAGGCCGCTGGAGCACCGAGGTGGGGGAGGAGAGGAAGGGACGCGGGAGGGAGCAGCTGGGAGTGCTGCCAGCGGTGTTACAAGCAAAGGGTTTTATCGAACACAATATGCCCAGAAATAAAAGGGAGTGAAACAGAAACCCAGCAGCTGATAAGGTGGCGGTGGTAGCAGCGGCGGTGGCAGCAGCAGCCCCGGGCAGCTGGGTATGGAATTACTGCAGTGACCTTGAGCCAGACCTGTCAGGTGGAGGGAAGGGCACTGAGAAGGCAGGGCCTGGGAGGCCAGTTCGGAGGTGGGGCAGAGGGCAGGTGAGGCAGGAGGGCACCGGGCAGAGGAGGGGGTGGGCTGGGGGTCCCAGGGCATCAGCTCTCTCCTGCATAGAGGGTCCCAAGAAGGACTGCATGGGGGGCTAGGGCTGCTCCTCTCGGGGCCCCCAGGACCAGGCAACCTGGAGAGATTCCCAAAAGTCAGGACCAAAAAAAGCAAATGGCTCATCCCCAGAGCGGGGGTTCAGAGACAGGAAGAACCCAGTTCTGTCCAATCACAAGTGCATGAGTTTGTCCAAAGTCTGTGTGTGCCCCCACCAGCACCCCCTCCCGCCCTTGGCTGGGGGGCTACGGCAGGCTCCAGCGCCCCCCCCCCATCAGGTCCAGCCTGAGCAGTGGCATTTCTGATCCCTCCCTTCCCCCAGCCCTCTCGATGCTGGAGGGACAGAGGAGAGAGCTCCAGCTCTAAGCTGCTGTCAACTTCATCAGCCCTGGGGCGGCTAAGTCCGGGGGGGCATGGGAATGGGGTGGGGGCTGCCCTGGGCTAGAGGTGCATCAGGGGCACAGGAAGAGGGAACAGCAGAGATGCGCAGGAGTCTGTGGGGAATGCCACCAAAGATACTAAGTCCCAGGGTGCGGTAGGGAGCGGGGACCTTGAGTCCCTTCCCGGGGGCTACAGGGAGGGAGGGGCGAGTCCCTTCCTGGGGGCTACAGGGAGGGAGGGGCAGCAGGCAGCCCAGCTCTCCTCTCCCCTCCCTGCCCCTGGGAAAGAGACTAATCCCCGAGTCCACTCTTTGCCCCCGCCTTCCACACAGGGCACCGCCAGGGAGGGGGCCCGGGAGGGAGCTTACCTCTGGCACAGGCTCCCTCGGCCCCAGCCCCGGCCCCAGTAGCCTCTGCAGTGACCCTCCGACCTGGACCTGCGCGGCAGGGGGATGGCACGGCCTCGGGAGCGTCTCCAGAGCCATCCACCATGGACCCTCGTCCCAGAGACCCACCCACTCCCAGGAGGCGCAGACCCCTCAAAAGGGCAGTGGCAGGGTCCCTGGAATGGGTAGCAGCTCTGCCTCGCTCCCGTCTGCCTCCTAGACACCGGCCAGCCAGCGGCACTGGGGAGGGAAGTTGCTTGGCTGGCCGGGCAGGTCTTCCTCAGCTGTAACAGGACACAGGAGGCAGCGCAGGGTGGGTTAACCCCTTCCTGCTGGCCAGGCAGGTGGTGCGTCCAGAGGTGGGAGGCCAGCCTTCCTGCACCCAGCAGGTGCAAATCTGGAGCCAGTGTTGGACCCACTCCCCCTGCAGTGAGTTAACCCTTCCCCTGCCTCTTCGACAGGAGGGGAAGCTCCAGCACCCCCACCACGCCCCGCCCCTCCCTCCTCTGGGCCAGGAGGACATCAAAGAAGAGGCCAGGACCATTCCCTGAGGCTGGCTTTGGTGGACCTGCTGCCTTCTGTGGGCTCCCAGCTGACCTCCTCAGCGCTCTAGACACAGCCAGCCCCCTCTGCCTCCAGAGTGTCCTGCTCTCTGCAAACCACCTCCTGTGTCTCAACTGGAAGATGCCCGAGCCCCACAAGGTCATTATCAGACACACCCACGGGGCTTGGAGCCTGTGGCCACTCCCCCAGCCTCCCACCCACACCTTTTCATCAATAAGCCCACCGCCCACCATTAGCAAAGTTGTTCTTCAAACTCTGGGAGTCTAGGGCGCTCTCCGCATGGAAGCCCAGCCCAAAATGGTTAGGACTACGGAAGACAATTACCGTACTGAATGAGCTGACAGCACCTCTCTTTCCGAGAGAGCCATCTCTTGCCGGCTTCACGTTCCCCCGAGCAAGGGAGTAGCATGAAGTCTAGAGGCTGTTTTTTAAGACAGAAAAATGGCTCAAGGCCAGATGATCTGATTCGAGGAGGGGAGAAGACAGACTAGAACCCAAAGTAACAAGGGGGCATGGCCTCTAGAGTTTAAGAGGTATGGTGAGCGTGGTCTTCAGGGACCGGGATGGGGCCCTGGGACCCAGCTGAAGTGGGAGGCCCTCAGGGAGCCAGGGTTCATGGCATCTAGTTCTCCTCCTACCACTTTGTCATACTTGGTCATGACACTTTGGGAAGACCTGGCCCCAGGAAGCATGACCCTAAAAGTGTGGGCCAAGGAAGCCAGAGGCAGGGACCACAAGCAGTGATGCACTCTGCCTGTCACCCAACTCATTCCTCATCCTGCCACCAACTCGCTCTTCTGCTTGTCATCCCACACGTCATGTCTGCCTCTCCTCCTGCCGGAGAGCTCCAGGAGCCGGGAGGAGGGAGTCTGAGGAAAGGTGGGACAGGGCAGGGCCTGGGCTAGGAGCTGACCTCACCAAGATCCAATATCCAAGATACATAAGCACAATGGAAGTGGTAGAAATCTCAAGGTTCTTTATTGATTTGTTTGTTTTCTGGTTTCCCAGAAGGTTACTTGGGCCTGAGAGTCAGCTGCAAAGACGCAGAGTCTCCTCAGTATCCTTTACGGGCTGAGCTCATCAGCCAGCACCACCAGCTCAGTCACGAGGGCGTTCAGCAGCCCGTAGACCTGGAAGAAAGGGACGGGCATGGCAGGCCAAGGTTTGCTCTGGGCAAGCACCTGTGCATCAACTGCACCAGGAGAGAACAGCCGGAGAGGGGGAAAAACCAAAGTCCTGAGAGTTTCTGTAGAACTTTAGTTTTTGCAAACAGTTTTATTTTTAAACTGGTCTGGGGAGGTCACCCTGCACTGGCACCTGTGACATATAGAGGCACCAGAGCCTAGAGAGGTTAGAAAGGCAGCTCCAGGGAGCCCAGAGAGCCCAGGGAGAAGTGCCCATTTAGCCCCCGCATTGGGCCTGGGCTCCAGCCCGATTCTGCTCCCAGCTCTCCTTCCTGTAAGCCCACAGGTCCACACACTGAAAGGCCTCCATCACTGAGTCCCCCAGGGGGCTGGCCCACACGAGCCTAGGCAAGTTGATTCTTAATTTCAAAGAGCCACAGAAGAGTCTACCCCCATGGGTCCTCTGAGCATGTTAATTACTTTCCAGACCCTCATCAACCATCAGAAATCTCATGGTGTCAGCAGCAGCAAATGGAACTTCTGAACAAATGGGATCCGGAATGTGGCTGAAACGAGTGATGCAATCCCAGCTCGCCAGTGCCCAATCAGAGGAAGACAAAATATCGCCATTAGACACACTAGCATACCGAACATGGTTTCGTGGCCCTCCCCTCCAAAACAAACAACAACGACAGTAGCAAAAAACAACAAAACAAAAATTCTACATGAATCTCTAGGGACCTGCTGCTTAAGAATAGCTCAGGATGCAGTCTCTCCAGTGTTTCAAAACTCCTTACAATTGATGGAAACGCACCCTGCGTGGTGTTCTCCCGAGGAATGGGGCCGCCAGGATGCACCTAATACAGGGAGGAAGCGGAAGCGGCCAGAAGAGAGGGCTTCCTTCCTTTCTGTTCTCCTGGGGTCTGTTCTCCAAACAGCAGCTAGAGCCATCTTCTAAAGCCTAAGTGAGACCATATCACTTTTCTATTCAAAACCCTGCGCAACTTCTCATTATGCTCTGAGAAAAATGCCAAGTCCTCACAATGGCCTGCAAAGGATCGCCCTCCTGTGATCTGTGCCCTCCACTGTGGCCCCGTCCCCTGCACCTGGGCACCCTTCGCCTCCCTTCAAGTCTCTGCAGGATGTCACCTTCTCACCAAGGCCCACCCCAATGCACCCCTGCCTGGTCTGTCTTCTCTTTCCCACGGTGGCTGCCACCTAACACACCAGGCGTGTTCCTTATTCACGGGGTCCGTCTTGCACTCTAAAGCACCCTTTCGGAGGCGGCTCTGCTTCCATCGTGGATGGAGCGGACCCTTCTTTATGGAATAAAGGGAACGAATGGGGCGGGTGGGAGGTCTCCTTCACCTCGATGTGCAGCCTCTGGGTGTACTTTTTCATGACCAGGGGATCGATGGGCTCCTGGGAGGGGGTGATGCTGTCGGGGATAGGGTCCTCCAAGAAAAGCCTTTCCTGGCTTACAGATTTCGTTACTTTCTTGTCATCTTTTGCCTTTTGCTTCCTGCTGTTCAGTCTTTCCTGCTGCAGGAGGTGGGGACACACGCACAGCCATCAGTAGTTCTCGGGGTGGGTCCACGCAGCCTCCCCGAGCCCTCCCCAGCCCTGCCCAGGGCCCAGCTCACCTCTTTCCAGGGCAGCTTGGCTTCTTTTTTGTCCTCTTTGTCTCTGATGCCCGGTTGCTTCTTTTCCTGGGCTGCCCCTTTCCGCTCCTCCCTCCCGGCTCTCCCAGCAGGCAGCTTCACTTCCAGGATGGGAGGCAATTTTTGATCTAAGGGAGGTGGGTGGAGGACAACGTGGCAGGCCCCTGTGGTCTAGCTGACACCGCGGGCATGTGACGAGGCTGGAGACGAGATGGGAGAGCAAAGGGGACCAGCCTGGGCCCCGTCGGTGCCTTTGAAGCTTTGAGAACTACAGCCTGGGAGCAGAGGAGGGCCCTGAGCAGGACACCCCCTTCCTGAGCCTGTCATTCAGGCACGTGACCTTGTGGAATAGGACTGGGGCTGGGGCGGGGGTGGGGTGGGGAGACCTGGGTTCTTGTCCCAGCTCCGCCACTCCCCCACCTGTGCACGCAGACAAGTCACTGAACTCCTCCAGGGCAACTGCACTAAGGTGGTCACTGAGGTAGCTTCTGGGTCCAAATGCTGGCAGCAGGGCCTCCACCAAAGGGGAATGACTGGCTGAGGGACCACCACCACGGGCAGCAGGACGGGGAAACCCACCCACAGGTGTGGCTGCACCGTGTCTGACCTTGCTCTTGTGGCACATCCAAATAGATGGTCTCCTCAGGCAGGCCCAGCAGAGCCCTCAGCCACAGGGAGTGGCTCACCAGGCTGTCAATCACATCGCGCCACAGCTGCAAACTAGAGGGCAAGACGTATTGGAAAGAAGCCATCACTCTTCATTTGTCCTTGAACCTGCGGAGGCTTGGGTCCCTCCCTTCAACGACCCTGGTGCCAGGAACGGCCATGGAGATCCATGCCCATCCTGCAAGTGCCTGGATGGGCTTCTGGCTTCCCTTGGGTGGTGGCCAAGAAAAAACAGCCCAGGACTAGGGTTAGGAGGCCTGATGAACTCAGTCCTAACTTTAGAGTCTACACTCCAGCCTGAAGCCTGGACTTGGGTCCAGCCCCACTGGAGGGGTTGAACCTTGTGCAAGATTCCAGCAGGAGGCTCCTGGCGCTGTGTCCTGAGGGCCTCGCCAAAGGCCCCCCAAGCCTATCCAGCAAGTTCCAAACAGGCAATGGCAAAGCTGACAGCAGGGAAGTGAAGCTTTTCAAGGAATCTGCCCTTCTCACTGCCCTCTGGTTTCTCCTTTTTTCATTGCTCTGCTCATTGAGAAGGAACAGGAAAGAAGAGGAAGACACAGAGGCAAGGGGTTTGCTCTGCCATTACTGCTCCCCAGAGAGCAGCAGGCACTGCAGGGTTCCAGGGCATGGAATGTTTGCAGCGTCTTTTAGCAACCTGAGCTCCAGACCCCTGGAGTCCTGCCCAGGACCCCTGGCCAGATGCCACAAAGGAAGGAGGTGGGGCGGCTCTCCCGGCGGGGCACCTACCACGTCTGGTGCAGGAGGTCGGACTGCAACGGCCTCTGCTCCTGGCACAGCTCCAGGGCTGCTTTGTTGAGCGTGATTAGCGCGTCCTCCCTCTGGGTCTCCTCAGGAAGCACCTTCACTGCCTGGCAGGGACACAGGCACCATGGGCAACTGTCCTGCTCACGGACACCAAGGGCCCCTGCATCCACTAGTTACAGACATGGCGATGTGGGGCAGGTGGCAGAGGACCAGGAGCCAGGAGGGGACACAGCCATGGAGCCCCATCTGGGGTGCCATCTGTGGGAGCCTGGGGCCTCCCTGAGAAACTATACCCAGGGGCCCCTTTTCCAAGGATTGCCAGGGTCAGAGAGGGAGCCCCTCCTGCCCAGCAGTGGCCCGGACAAAAAGTGATGACCCAAGACAGCAATCTCTCTGGCTCACCAGCAGGAGCACTGGCAGCCAGCTGCGCCGGGGCCTGTCCCACCAACCCCTTCCAGGGTCTCAGAAGCACCTTTCTGAAGTCCTCCAAGCAGAGGCTCCACTCGGGCGTGGGAAGGCTATCCGGCTCCCAGGGGGCCTTGGCATCCTGCACGTCCGAGCTCTGCTCCATCACGATCTCTATCGTGCTGCCCTTCTTCTGGGCACTCTTGGTCTCCGTGCCAATCTTCTGGGACCCCAAGGGATCTCGGGAGTCCCTGGGGGCCTCATTCTCCTGCTGGGGCGCTTGAGGTTCTGAGACGGAGACCTGACTCTGAGGGTGCGGTGAGAGTTCAGCGCCCAGCAAGGCCTTCTCTGACGGGGCCGACTGGAGCGTGGGGCTGAGGCGCTCTTCCCGGCTAGGCTGGGCCTCCTCGGCCTTGGTGGGCACGACCATGTACTGGCGCCACAGTCTGTGTAGGTTTTGCACCACTTGGTGCTGGTAGCGCAGCTGCAGCAGAGGCGAGAGGAGACGCGTGAGGGGGAGGCTGGGGTGTGGGGCCCCCAGCACCCCCACCAGCTGGCTCTGGCTCCCCCTGTGTCTGCCAGAGCACAGACGGGGGTGGGGAGGGAGGAGGCAGGGAGGAAGCCAGCAGGAGCGGCTGTGGCCAGAGGGGCTCCCCGCTTCCCCATCAACCCAAGCATCTCCAAGTTAAGGCTGTCTTTGCATTCCGGCTTCCAAGTAAGATTGGGGTTGAACGAAGGAGTTTACAAAGCTCTATTCTCACTGGGAACCACTTATTAACTACCTTGGGCAAATTACTTAACCTCTCTGGCTGGGCCTCAGTTTCCTCAATGTAAAATGAACATATAAATGCTACCCATCTCGTGGGACTGCTGCGAGGGGGAAGTGAGTTACTCTTGGAAGATGCTCAGAAGAGGTCCTGGCGCACAGAGGATTTGCTATTCCTGTCACCCAGGGCGCGTGCAAGGGGGCAGGGCTGGCTTTGGGCCTGTACCCGAGGATTCCTATGGTGGAACAAGTCCTCCTCGGTGAGATAGGCATCCACAGGCGACGGCACACGTTCCGGGGTCAAGACCCCCATCAGGAGCTCCTGCAGTACGCTCTGCACGATGGTGACAGCCTCGTGGGCAGCCAGTTTGCTCTGGGCAAGGGAAGGTGACACAGGCTGGCAGCCCAGGCTCTCAAAACCCACGCCTCACTGAGGGGAGCCAGAGCCCTTGGGACTTTGTGCCTTCCTAGGGTCTCAGTTCCTGCCATGGTGTCTGTCTGTCTGTCTCTCTCTCTCAGACACACACACATGCACACACACACACACACATGAGTGCACACACTTTTCCCAAGACTTGAAAACCTCTGGGTTTCTCCAAACCTCCTTGTTCCCTAAAAGAGGAGGAAAAGGACCCAGAGGAGGGCCAGTCCCGGGGGAGAGCTGCCCCCGCGTGGAAGCTGGCGGTCACACAGTTAGCGTGTCCTCCACATTAGGAAGAAGGGTCAGGGCGCACAGCTTGGGCATGCCTGAGACGTGGTTAGCTCTCATCTGGCTTGGCCACACCGTCGGTGTCACAGAAACCCAGTGGAGGGGCACCTTGTGTGAGACATCGGTCCTACAGTCAGTGAGTAAAGCAAACGTGACATTTGTCAACGTTACCTTTGGTCACCTCTGGTTGAACCCATCTGAAGTAGCTGGTTGTGTTTGGGAACGGCAGTGAATAGAAAAGCGCAGCTTTCCACAGAACAGGGCGCCCTAGGAGCCGGATGGCCCCATGACGCCGGGCACGAGATGGCCACAGTGAACCCGACGGCAGCAGGCTCCCAGCTCCCCGCTCACCCTCACTCGGGGGCGAAGGCTCACTGAGCAGGATGGCGGGCAGACTCGCCCCTGCTATTTAAATTATCTTCTCTGCTTTTGCAGTCTCATCGGTTAAATGCAACCCCACTGTGCAGTGCCAGATAGCAAGCGAACAAAACACAGGTCTGGTGCGAAGGGCCACGAGAGTGAGTACTCACGCAGGTGGCATCTTAAGGCTCAGTCCTAATTCTTTCTAACTCAGTGGGGGCCACGCTTGGTGCCAGGGGCTACGAGCTGCCCCTCTCCTAGCCGGCCCACCCATCTTTTACATCACAAAGCCCCAGGAAGTATTTGTTGAGCAAGAGTAGTTACCTCTCCGCAAAAAATTCAATTCACTTCTTAGGCTGGGAGGAATGAGATCCCTGCAGACACGGCCAGGAAGAATACCAAGGTTTAACCTACCTGGTGTCCACAGGGGCACGGTCCTGGGTCCCTTACCTCTAGTGACTTTCTCTCATCCCTAAAAACGTCCTGGGCCAGGGACACTGCATGGAGATTGACCTGCAGGACCGCACCTCCTAACAGGGTGGGATGGGTTCCAAACTCCCACGACTCCCTGAAGATCCCCGCAGTCAAAGACTTGAAGAAGAAGGTGAAGTATTTAGTTTCTCCAGGAAGAATCACACCTGACAGAGAGAGAGAGACAGAGGGTTTCGACAACTAGGAGCTCGCTGAGCCCCAAGCCTGCGTGTATAAAGCTAACTGAGCCCCAGGTCACGGGAGTGACCAAGCATCCCAGTTTGCCCAGGACTGAGAGGTTTCCTGGAATGTGGGACTTTGAGTGCAAAAACTGGGAACATCCCAGGCAAACAGGGACAGTTGGTCATCCTAGCCCCAGGCCTGTGTGTATAGGTAACAGAGCCCCTAGAATGTTTCTCCTCCTTGGGGGTGCGCCTCCCTGCATTCCTAAGAGTTCCATCATTCTCTCAACAGACGCGTCACAGAAGAAACTGGAGGGACGAGGCAGGGAAGAGGGGATCAAACTTGCAGGAGCTGAGCGGTAACTAAATTTAGCATCTCGCAGACCTGAGCACAAAACCAGCTCCAGACAGGAGCTGCAGAATAGGGCGGCTTCTCCTAAGTACCTTCTCGATTGTTAAAGTAAAACCGCTGCATCCTGCTTCGCTTCAGGTCCTGGAAAGTGTCCAGCTGGTGCTGCCGTCGCCAGTCATACCAGATGGCCACTGTGCCGTTATTCGCCACAGTCAGTTCTGAAGATGTTTTCTCCCCTTCTAGGGTTTCAAAGGTCAAGCGAGCAGCAATTCCGACATGCCTCTGAGGGAGGAGGGATGAGAAATGTCTGCTGGAGACCCGGCCTAGGGTGACCAACTCATCCCGGTTTGCCCAGGACTTTTCTGGGTTTAGCACGGAAAGTCCTGAGTCCCAGGCCTCCAGGGCTTGGCCACTCCCAAGCAGAGTGCTGTCATACTCCAACAGGGGCTGCATCTGAGGTTACCACCAACAGTAAGAAGAGAAGAGAAAACATGACTTATACCCAATGAACGTTTCTGCTCCTTAGCATCTGAAGAATATTTCAGAACCTTCTTAGAGCCATACCTGTTTAAGAGGGTTTGCTTATTTACATGCTTGGGGACTAGCTACAAACTGGGTGGCATGCGACACTCTCTTTTCTGCCTTGTGATCTTTTTCTTGCTTACAAGTTAGTGTTGCTGTTACCATTTTCAGACATGCTGAAAGCATGACCAGGTGAAAATGCAAACAGGAGACTGTGGAGGCTCCTTGTGACTGCCACCGTCATCTTGGGGCTGCACCACGAGGGAGGCCCTCCTAGCAGGCGAGCGAGGGTGGAGGCAGTTTTACCTTATCGCGTGGGTTACTGCCTCTGATCCAGCAAGCTGGCTTCCCACAGAACAGCAGAGAAGGGCCAAGAATAGGCATGGAGGACACGTCAGGGTAAGTGGTCAGTAATTCTCTGTAAGATAAACCAATGACTTGTTTTCCCTGAGGCTGTCACAGTCGTCATAGAAATGGTTGCCTAGAAGTCTAGAAACATGGCCAGCTCTGCCCTGCAGTGGACTCTAATCAGCTCCTCTCCAGCTCAGCTTCCTCCTGATCCACTCCTCTAGGTGGGAGGTTCTCAGATGCACAGACTCTTTTACGCCCTCTGCCAGGGTGGCTCAGAGTGCACAGGAACACACGGGCTCTCCAGGCCAGCGCCATTCCCGTGCACAGCAGTGGGAGCCGCTGCAGGGCCCCATCTCGCCAGCAAAGGAATGTCTCAGAAATCCCCATTAGGAGTTGGTTGTTGGAAAGGAGCAGGTGGCAGCGGAAAAGCCGGCGTGGGTGCTGGAATGGCTAGAGGAGGGGGTGGCAGCCACTAGAGAGAAGCTGGGTGGAGGCGCCCTGATTTCAGGGAGGGAAGCCTGCCCTTTAATACTGTGGGTGCTGGAGGACTCTTCGACCTCGCTCCCTAGGGTGCAGGCTCCACTCACAAGCACGTGTCTTCGGAGGAGCTTTCCCCAGCCCTTGCAAACACTGTATGGTCCTCCACTGTAACAGCTGAGAAGGGCTGCCCTCTGCCCACGACCTCCAGGCCATCAATGTCCTCAGAGAGACCGAGAAAGGAAAGGTGAGCTGACTGAAGACAGGTGCCACCACAAGGGGCTTCGGACCGGGGCACGGAGGCATCGCCAACCTGCTGGCTAAAATCCAGCTCTGCCAGGATGCTCTGCAGCTCTTTGCGTCGGTAGATCAGAAACAGACTCCGGTCCCAGGTGTAGCGGTACCAGGCGTCCCTCTGGGCTGGCAATCCTAGAGCAGGGTCCAAGGACCCTCAGCACAGGCTGCTGCCATGCCCCTTCCCCACCAATTCCCAAGGGCTCGGAGAGCGCCCATCCCAGCCCCTCTGCTAAGGAGGATGAAAAATACAGCTTCCCCTTGGCAGCCAGCCTGCAGTTCTGCCCCGTACCTCCTCTGCACCCCCACACAGGACTCCACATCAGCTTCCAAGCAGCCAAATCTCTGGATTATAATAAAAATAACAGCGGCTACTTTTCACCGAGTGCTTATCAATGGGCCAGACCCTCTTAATACCTTGTACGTCTCATTTAACCTTCTCACGACCCTGTGAGTATTTCACAGATGGGGAAACGAAGGGCCACAGGGGTTCACAAACCCAACGCAGCCGGGACCCAAACCCGGGTGGTCTGGCAGGCTCTAAAGCAGCGCTGCCCAGAAATACACTGCAAGCCACAAATACAAGCCACGATGAAAAAGGTGAGAAGAGATAGGTAGGATTCGTTTTAGTAATATCGTGTATTTAACCCAATATATCAACAAAAATATTATTTCTGCATGTAATCAATATAAAATTATTAATACATTTTTACATACCGATCTTCGAAACTCAGTGTGCAGCTGACACTGACGGCACATCTCCACGATGACCAGCCACATCCCAGGTGCTCGGTGGCTGCATGTGGCTAAAGGCTGCCACGCTGGACAGCACAGCTCTGCTGCCCACGATCCAACTTTCTTACCATTTCTAGAACCATTTTACTGAAGAGGGAACTAGCCCTCAGGAAGGTTCTGGGATTTGCCTGAGGCCACACTGGACCAGGATTTGGTCCCAGCTCTGTCTCACAGCAGAGCCCTGCCGGTCCCCACCACACTGCCCCACCTCCTAGGCCAGGCGCAAGATGCCAGCTGGTTCGTTTGCAGCCCTGTGCCTCACCTGTCTCCTCCTTGATGGTGTGGGGCTTCCTGATGTGAGTGATTGGCTCCAAGAGGCCACGCTGAGTTTTTGTCTTGGTCATGACCAGACCCGTCATCTCATCTCCCAAGTATTCCGGTTGACTCCAGAAGCCACTGGTCTCCCAGCCCTGGCAAGGAAGGACAGCTGAGTCAGATACCTGGATACCTCAGCCACACACCAGGGGACGTGGGAAGACAAGAGCACCACAGACTCCCGATGCTCCCTCTGGGGAATTCATTGCTGCCCTGATGGCAGAAGAAAAGCACCCACTTTTCCTGTTTTCTGGGTGCCCCGTTGTAGCCTTTACCTGCCCCCAGAGAGATGGGGCGGGTTGGTACAGGTCCTGCACTGACATACCAGAACAAACCATGGTGCTTCGGGTGGTCCGAAAGCTGGAATCTAAGCTATTTAGGGGACGACACTAAGACTATTCTAATAACTCAGCACCTGTGATATCCTTCTCCTCAAACTGACCACCAGTGGCCACCACGGGCCGAATTACTTAACTGACCAGTCCCTGAACTCCCACTAACAGGACTGATAACACAATTTAGTAAAGGCCTCAAGGCTTTAACAAGGCTTTGCAATGGATAGACTTTTTTTCTCCCCAGCCGTGCAACCTGCGACAAGCCATCCCCGTGTCCAGACCCCCCACCTCACAGGGCACTCAGGGACGGCCGTCCTCACTTTCCTGTCACGCTGTGCTGGAAGCGTGCGGTCAAGGAGCTGGCGCTCCTCCTGGATCCGCCGGTAGGCCTCCCCGCTGTGCATCAGCAGCTCGCTGACCGGCTTCTTCAGGTGCTCTAGAGAGAGACGCAGGGGTGCCGCCACTCCGCCAGATCAGAACAAGCAGGGACTCTGGCACCCTGCACTGCGCAGCCCCACTCGCGGGGCTGATTTTAGGACCCACCCTGGCTTAAGAGCAAGAAGCCCTTGGGAGTGGATGGCACAAATGTGGTCAGTGCCAGGCCAGGCTCCGGGCAGGTGGGGGGCAGAGAACAAAACACAGCAGAGCCCTGATGCCAGATGGAGGCCCCAGGCGGGAGTCTGGCCCCGCTGCTCACCGCTGAGGGCTTCCTGCTGCTTCTTCCGCAGAGCGATGTTACGC
The DNA here is from genome assembly GCA_004363605.1 of Indri indri. NCBI lineage: Eukaryota > Metazoa > Chordata > Mammalia > Primates > Indriidae > Indri > Indri indri. The sequence goes on along the minus strand of RJWJ010001275.1, from coordinate 19,346 downwards.
TGCCAGTTCTTCAGAAAGTTGTGCTGAGGGGGCGGAGCCCAGGGAGGTCTCTTCTCTTCCTTTGGGGCTTTGTGCCTCGGCTCTTCTCTAGCTGAGAGGAGGGTCAGCAGACAGGGCGAGGCGGGTATCAGCTCGGCCAGCTGGAAAGTCCAACACGGGCATGTGCGGGGTGGTGAGGAGGCCCTGAGCGGGGCTGAGCAGAGATTTCTGGAGGCCTAAATCCCTGCTGTTGTCCCACTCCCCTGAGAATCCCTCCCCTTCAGGATCTCAGGGTGGCCAGTGACAGAAAGCAAATCACGGAACCAGAGGGCCGTGAAAGCCGCTGTCAGTCTGCTCTCCCCAGAGAGGGAACTTTCGTTCTAAGATCAACATCTTTCAGTGTGTCCGTCCTCCTCACAACTGGTGTTAATCGGCACCTTCACCAGCTTCACCCAGGGTGACTGAGCCTTTTTTTTTTGGAGACTGGGTCTCTCTTTGTTGCCCAGGCTAGAGTGCAGTGGCGTCATCATAGCTCACTACAGCCTCAAACTCCTGGGCTCAAGTGATCCTCCTGCCTCAGCCTCCCGAGTAGCTAGAACTACAGGCACGTGCCACCACACCCAGCTAATTTTTAAATTGTTTTTGTAGAGACAGAGTCTTGCTATGCTGCCAAAGCTGGTCTTGAACTCCCAGCCTCAAGCAATCCTCCCGCCTCCACCTCCCAAAGTGCTGGGATTACAGGCATGAGCCATTGTGCCGGGCCTGACTGAGCCATTTTTACATGACCCCAGGTCCCAGGAAGAGACAGAGAGAACAGTGCATGATGGGGAGCTTGGAAAGACAGACTCTTCCTGTGGCCCAGGGAGCAGTGGGAAGCCACCTTCCTCCACCACATGGACGGGCGAGCGCAGCCCAGTCTCAGAGAAGGGGAAATGGAGCCAGTACACAGAGCGGCAGAGGGAGATGAGGAGTGGGGCCTGAGTCCTGACACCTTCCCAGCTGCAGTCTACCCAGACCCAGGGACACTTGCCTTTGGGTTCCATGAGCAACCTCTATATCCTTATAGTAAATTCCTGACTTCAGCTGAAGCCAGCTTAAGTTGGCTTCTGTGATTTGCAACTGCAGTGTCTAACTATTTAGGAGGAGGGTCACTTATCTCAGACTCGAGGCCCAGAGACCGGACTGTCTCTTTAATCCCAGCCCTGCTGGACTCTGCCAGGTGGGAGACTGAAACGACTTCAGCTCATCCAGGCAGCTCTGTGCAAACAAACCTGGGTGTTCCCACGAGCAACTGCAATTCTCTTAAAGTCATGGAGACTCCCCAAGATGTGGTGGGGCAGGATCTGGTCACTGCCTTCAAAACTGTCACCTGGACCTGGCGGTAAAAAGAAGGAAGGAGAAAAAGATAAGGTGTAGGTAGCTTATGTAAATTATTCAAGTGGCTGCCCTTTTGATGGAGACCTAGCTTTCTCTAAGGCTGACCCATGAATTCAGAGACCAGCAATGCCAGGGCCAAGGCTGGGCATACCAGAGTAGTCCAGGGGCTTTGTGGCTGCGTCTGGATTAGCAGGATGTGCTACTAAGTGGCAGACCTTCTTCCTGGGATCCGTGGGTCTGACTTTGCGGATGATAAATTTCTGGGTAATGACAGGTTTATCTCCCGTTTCAGTAAGACGAGGAATGTGTTGCTAAAAAGAAACAAAACAGAGGAGAATTCCACCTGAGATGGGGAGGAGGAAGGGCACCGCCCATCTCTCTGTCCTAGTTCTTGGTGGAATTCCTGAAGGGTGACAAATCTGTTTCCTCAGCTCTGTCTATATGTTCTGTCGAGGAAACGCCTGTGTAACAGACACGTGACTTAGTAATGTCCTGGAGGGGGAGAAACAGAACATCTTATGCCTCCAGATGGTTCAGACAAGAAGTGACTTACTCTTCCAGGTAAACCACGCGGTTAGGGTTTAGCAGCTTTATCCACATATGTAACTTTGCTGCTTAAACTCATTTTCCCCTCTGTGAAATAAGGACGATAGCACCTGCCCCTATGGGAAGCAAGAAACCTCATCGTCTCATTTCCCCTGTGGTTCTGTATGAATCTCAGAAATGTTAAAACAAACAACATAGTAAATTCCTTTACATGCTAAAGTGAAAAAAATTGGTGTTCAGTGGATTTTTCCATGGAATTAGACACTCCCTATCGGTAGGGAGCCGGGGAGCGACAGTGGACATTAGTCCACACAGGCTGGCAGGGCGCTTTCTGCAGTAAGGGAACTTGGCCTTGATCCTTACCTTCTTCAAGTCTTCCCTCTTAATGGCTAAGGCGAGAATGTCATCTCCTTGCAGGACATTGCTGACAGGCTCAGGCTCTTCCTCAACCGGGGGTGTGGGCTGTTCAGCGATTTTTGCTCGCCTCTTTTCTGAAAAGAAGTAGAAAGTAGTAAGTGCTTAAAGAACTCTTTCTGTGTATATATACATATAAAAATAAAAAATGTAAGTATGTGTTAGACTCCATGGTGGGGGGGCAAAGTTGGCCACCTGGACAGACAGCAGAGGCTGCCAAGTTAGCCTGGGCAGCTCTACTCTGCTGGGGCAGTGGGCACTCTCCCCCGCCCCCTCTTTTTTTTTTTTTAAAGATAGGGTCTTGCTATGTTGCCCAGGTCATGAGCTCCTGGCCTCAAGCAGTCCTCCTGTCTCAGCCTCCCGAGTAGCCAGAACTATAGGCACGAGCCACCTCGCCCAGCTGGGAGTTCTATCTTGAGGGTCCCCCACTCACTGCCCCTGGTCCACCACAGTGACTGAGACTGTGTAGCCAGAATAGAGATCAGAAATGTTCTGTTTCAGGCTGTGCTAGTTACAAGCCAGAGACCCTGGGGTACACACCATCACTTAACTTCTCTAGACCTCAGTCTTCCCATTTGTAAAAAGAGGTAGTTGGACTAAATCAGTGGACCCCAAATATTAGTCTAATGTCTGCCTCAGAATGTTCTGGGGAGTTTTATAAATACAGCTTCCTGGCTACTACATGGAGCCAGGGCCTGGGCGCTGTCATGTTTTTCGGCTCCCTAGCTCTGATGCACAATGGTTTGGGACAGCTGGACTAGATGTTTTGTCGGCCTCGTCCAGTGCTGGCACTGATCTGGGTGAAGGCATCGGTTTTATAAGACATTGGCTAAAATGCAGAACCTCTGGGTGGAAGCGGAATATTCACCGCGGACCATTTACTGCACTCTATTTCATTGAATAAAGACCATTTAAGCAGCTTCTATGTGCCAGGCACTGTGTGTGCTAGGTTCTGGGGCTATATCTCAGAGCCTCAGTCTTCTGAGACTGCCAGACTGACTGATCCAGGGTTACTATGGGAGCATCGGGGGCCGGGGGACAGCCCAGACTGGGGGGTGGTCAGGGAGGGCTTCCTAAGGAAGTGATGTTTAAACAGAGCTGGAGGAGGAAGAGAAGCCAGATGAGGGAAGGGGAGCTGGGAAAACAGGCATTCCCAAGGGACTAGCATAACGAGGCCTAGAGGTAAGGGGGAGTGGAGTGGTCCCTGGAACTCAAAGCATGTGTTTTTACACAGCTGGAGTGCAGCGAGGTGGGAGAGGAAGCAGCACCTGGAGAGGGAGGCAGGAGCCACATCACCAAGAGCTCGGCGAGGCTGTAAAGGGCGGCAGTCTCCACCTCCTGGCAAGGGACGGATCGGGGGTGCGAGACCCAGGACGAGCTTACTTAGGAGCCGACTGCAGTTGTGAAGTGACGGAGGACAACAGTGGCTCACGGGACTGGAGAAAAGTAGAGAGATCCGGGCCTTTGTCCCTCACAGGGCAATCAGAGTGTGGCACTGACGACACACGTGGCATGAGGGGGTGACACCCCAAAGGGGACACGCTCCCTGCCTTCTTTCCACAGAGGTGGCTTCACAATTTCAAACACATCTTGTTTCCCCGGCTGGTCATCCCTGTCTTCTTCCCTCCGGTTCAGAACGATTTGATGTCAGGCCCTCCACAAAACAATCAAAAGAAAACCTAAGTCCTGCCTTCAGGGAGTTTAAAACAAAATTTGGTTTCATCTACTGCTTCTCATAGCGCCCTAATCTTTAAGAGGCAGTGTCACTAAAACATCAAGGCAGGTGTTTTGGTTAACAAAATCAAACTGTTTTTTTTTTTTTTTTTTAGGAAATGTCTGCATAGTTGGTGGCAAAAAGAACCACTCCAGAATCATTCCAAACATAGCTCTGAATTCAGCCTGCTGGTCACCGTCCATCTCCCCAGCAGAAGCTCAGGAGTATCTGTCTGTTAAACACATGGTTCTGTGCGTGTGCACATGCGTGAGCGCGCACACACACACACACACACACACACTCACACTCACGTGCAGGGAGGGCTGGGCAGCGGGGCCTCAAGTTCTGGTCTGACCTGCCACCGTGCGGGACATGCAGCCTGAGGTTCCACTCCCCTTCTGCGCAAACTCACCGAAGTTGGTGGCAGTCCACGGAAAATTGTTACCACTTGAAGGTCTGCTTTTATAAATATTTTGGTATTATTTATATTTTCCAGGACATTTGTTTTCTCTGTTCATCACCTTGGCTGGGTTTACATCTTCCCAAGTGATTAAATATCTCCAGATGTATTTTTTATTGGTGGGTGTATATTTACCACGTGTAAATAGAAAGCTTTAACATTGCTGAAGATTTCTGAGGGCCAAAAGCTCCCATCCCTATGGTGATAGAGAAACTAATCTTTCATGTTTGGTTGAGATTGAAATTGTGAAACTCTGGTCTGAGGGTTTTCTGAGAAAGTTACCTTGCGTGTAGTACAATAAATGCTCTGTTACTGTGTACATTCAGGGAATGGTATGTTCTCGCTAATGAAATATTCATTAAAATGATATATACGACTTAAAGTTGAATGCATCCTAGGAAATATTTACCAAGCACCTTCTCTGTGCTACAAACTACAGTGAAGATGGTATAAAAGGTGAAGATATGGCTCCTTGAGGAACTGAAAAATGCAACAGATACTAACACACCAATCACAACGACGTAAGTGCCTATGTTAGTGGCACAGGCAATAGATTAGGTTAGACGTCAAAAAAGGGACAGATCAATGTGGATCCCACAGTGCAGGGCTCTAAAGAAAGGTTCAGAGGAAGAGCTGCGGGGGCAGCCACAGGCTAAGTCAGGCCTTGAAGCAGAGAGGGCTTTGCACTGGCAGAGCACCAAAGGGAGATGTTCCAGGTGAGGCCACAGTCCGGGCAAAGCTGGAGGCCAGGCTGAGCATGGCATGTTTGTGACATGCTGACACAGAAGGCTTGCTGGGGAGGTGGGTGTGGTGATGCTGGAGGTGAGAGGGAAACCAGGGCATGGTGGTTCTGTAAGTACCGCTTGGGCATCTTATCTCTGGTCCAGGGTAGAGAGGTGACAAGAGGCTCACCCACTGAGGGTGAGCCAGACAGACTGGAGGGGCAGAGGCAGGCTGGGGAGACCTGGGAGGAAGGACCAGCCCCGCAGGGTCATTTCAGGACCTGCAGGAGGACTCCACAGGGTTGAGGTGTGTCTTGCCACTGAACCTGCAGAGGCCCAGCTCTTGTTCTTTGCTCTGGAAACCCAACTTGAGTGGGGTTCCTAGTGAGCCTCGGAGCTGACATGTCTTCCTTGATCCTGACAGCTGGGGGGGGAGTCAAAGAGACCAGCGCCCTTGCGCAGGACAGTCAGGCGACACCTATCCTGGAGCTAGACCAGGCAGCTGGAAGCAAGGAGCTCATGAGGGGTGAGGGGGAGGGGAAAGGAAGGGGGACCTATGGAGGGAGAAAAAAACCTGGACCCTATTTTTCTGCTTCTTGTTTTATCTAAATGTTATTCTCTTTTTTTTTTTTTTAGTGTTGATTAAAGTCTTTGGGAAATCCTGACCTCAGGCTTAAGCTGGGGGAACCGAGGAAGGAAGGGGCTGTTCTTACCAGGCAGAGCTTTAGTTGGTGGAGGAGGGGGGATGTGATATTGCTAAGAGGCTTCTGGTTTCTCAGCAACAAGACCAGGGAGAAACCTGGGACTCTCAGGTCCCTAAACAGATCTAAGTCACTATATTTGCTTGCCTTTTGCTTATGATTCGGAGACCATGGAGAAACATAGCATGAGATTAAATAATTACATTTGTTGATTAGCTGCCCTGTGGGGGGAGGAGTTTAGTATTGCCCTGCTACAATAGAGGCTTCCCTGAGATATTTAAAGAAAAGGGATCTCGCATGCTAAACACTTTTTTCCTCCTCACTCTGGTGCATGTTAACTCAGAGGCTATTTAACAATCTAAATTTTTCCCTTGTTAAAAATAAATATGCAATGAAAAATCTTTCCTTGATGTGTTAACAGCAGAAAGTTCAAATCTGATAAGCTCCCCCAGAAACTAGGTGAGCAGGAGGCAGTACCTAGGAAAGCCCTTGACTGCCCTTGGGAAAGGGGACCAGATATTTTTTCTCTGCCTCTCCCAACTATTAAAAAGTATGTCATGAAACAGCACTGGACTTTTATTTTATATCTTTAAGAGATGGGGTCTCACTCTGTTGCCCAGGCTGGAGTGCAATGGTTATTCACAGGTGCACCGCAGCCAGGAACTCCTGGGTTCCAGCGATCCTCCGACCTCAACCTCCTGAATAACTGGGACTACAGGCATGTGCCACCGCACCTGGCTCAACACCAGACTTTTATACTGTGAAGAAGCGAAATGTGACTAAGCTCTTGCTAGTTTTTTGAGCTTCCCAAGGGACCCTACTGACTCTGGGCCTGCCCCTCTCCTAACACTGAGCTTTCACCCACTCTGAAGCTGGGTCTCCCCAGGGCCTGCAAGAGCACACCCAGACTTTCTGACCCCTTCAAAGTCTAGCCCTTGTCCACCTGTGCAGCCCTCTCTGGCTCCCATATTCGTAGTTCCATAAACTCATGCTGCTTCCTACACCTGGAGAAGCCAACCCCTCTTTTTTTTTGCTCTGCCATAAATGTCAGACCAAACCTTCAGAAAACCTCCCCCCATAACTCTACCATCCAAGGCTTGAGTCAGGTGCTCTAAGACCCCTTAACCCTGATGGGCACCTATGTCACAGCATTCCACATTTGTCTGGTGACTCCTCTGGGTCTTCACTAGACTGAGTTTCTTGAGGGCTGGGATCACAGAGTTAATACCGATAACCTTGTAGCCCCCCGCACAATGCCCACACATAGCAGGCCCAGCAAAAAAAGACTGGAAAGGGTGTGGGTTGCAAATGAGAACAGTCCATAGGGGTCAATCTGCTGTGAGACAGCCTGAGGCTCTCCCACCTGCAACCAGAGGGTAGCCGCAGAGGCCAGGAAGCGGTCATGCCTAGTGACTCTTTTGGAAGGGATACATGGTAGGAAAAGGCAGTCAGAAACAAACAGCCAAGTAAGGCATTTATTCTGTTTTTTTCCAGCAGAACTTTTAAGTGGCACCCCCACCCCCCAAAGAACCCCATCGAAGTGGCTGGTTACACCACTTCAACATGTTTCTTGCATTCTTTCCTGAATTCCTCTTCCCAAGGACCCCAGTTCCCGGCCCTTCTAGCCTTAAACTCTTTCTGGCTCTTCTGCACCTCACCCAGTCCCGGGATCCCGCCTCCTGCATGCCGCCCTAAGATGTGGTTGGAGGTAGCGGTCTCCTGTGCCTTCCTGCGCAAGGCCATCTCCCCAACCAATGGCCCCCCGAAGCCTGTCAGTCCCCTACTTCCTACGCGCCCACCCCATGGCCCAGTGCGCTGTGCCCCCTCCCTTCGGGGGTCTCCGCCTTGTCCATCATCCCTAAGGTTCCTGTGTCCAGTACCCCATTTCCCAGTGACCTTCACCTCCATCCTGGTACCACCCCATCCTCCAGGCCCTGAGTCCTGAACCGCATCCCAAGAACCCTCGCCCCTGTCGGGTTCTCCTGAGCTCCCAGGGCGGCCGGCGCCAACCTTTGATGGTCTCTGCGGCCTCCACAGATCTGCTTGTAGGTACTCGGAGGCGGGATTCCTTCTCTAGGGACTTCATGGTACGTGAGCGAGGTCCTGCGCGCCGCCGGGCCCCGGGACACCGAGGCTGCGCGGCGCCCCCCGTGACCCCGCGAGCGCCCGCCCGCCAGCGGCCGCCGCCGCTGCGTCCATGACAACCAGCGCCCCGCGCGGGGGCGCGCACCCACCGATCAGCTTGGGCGGAGACGGCTTGGCCACCACCTTCTTCATCGGGCCGCGCACGCGCCCGCCGCACCTGCGGCTCCTCCCGCGCGCCGACCTTGACAACGGCCTGGGTCGGCCCGTGACGTCACAGGGGCGCCGCGTGACGTCACCAGTCCGTCGTGGGCCGGGGCAGGGACGAGGGCGAGGACCCTCGGGAGGTGCGGGAGCCGGAGAGGTGGGAGCGGCTGGGGAGTTAGGGGGGTGCCACCTGCCCCGCCGTCCTACTGCTGGGCGACGGGGGGCGGGGCCATGTCGCGGGTGCCAGCCTGGGGCTTCCCCGGACTCTGGCCGACCTCCCTTCCTCCCTGCTTTTCCTCCGCCCCTCCACACAGACTACAAAGGGGTCCTGATTTTGAGGCCGAGCCGAAGACCCCTGGATGGCTTCCGGTGGATTGTAGGTGCCCCTGCCGGCGCCCCCCAACCCCTCCGCGCTCCTGGTGGCCTCAAGCCCACGTTCGCTGCAGCCACTTTTTCGCCTTCCACCTCTTCCCAAACCAGCCAAGCTTTTACCCCAGCTTGGGGTCCCCTCACACTGCCAGTCTCAGTGCTTGGAGATGCCGCCCTGACTCCCCAATTTAAAGTAGCCCCTCTCTGTTATCCCAAGTTTATAAGCGCACCCGCTGTATTATCTTTTTCTAGAGCTCTAACACATTCTGGAATTATTTTGTTTGTTTATGCGGTTGCCTGTTGTCAGAATTGCTGTCAGAATGGAAGCTCTGTGACAGCTCTGTGAAACTCTATGGACTGCCTCATGCTCTCTCCTCCAACCCAAAGTTTAGTCCATTGTAGTCACTCAGTAACTGTACCTTAAATAACAAAGGGGGCTCTATCTCTGTCTACGTGCTGGCTGTGTGTTCTTGGCCCAATCCCTTGACCTCTCTGAGCCACAGTTTTCTCAGTTATATAATGGCGGTCATAATGCCACCCTCACAAGGCCACTGTAAGGGTTAAATGAGTATGCATTTAAACTACCCAACATGGTGCCTGCCCTCTATAAACTGTCTTCTCAGTCAATTCTCAAAATCATGCTGGGGTTGAAGGGAGGGGGATACACTCTGTACCCATTTTACAGATGAAGGAATGGAGCTCCATTGAGGAGAAGGGTCTAAAGTTAGCAAGACTAGCAAGAAGCACAACTCGAACCTGGTTTTTGCAAGTCCAAGGCCAGGGCTCTTTGGACCCTGTCTCCTGGGCCATTTCTGAGATTTGCCACAGTTTGCCCCAGACAGAGAAGGAGCTAGGGAGGATGCCAGCAGGGCTCGTCAAACCCTGGGTTCCCTCTGGGTTCCCCACTGCTGGGCTCCTCCTCAGGGCCCCTTTTCCATGCCCCTCTAGACTACACTCCTCTTATGAGTGAGACATCTTTCACTGGCAGCCCCTCCTCTTCTGCTTTCTAAGAACCAGGCACCTTCCACCCTCCAGAGAGTCCTCAGTTCATTTCTCTCCAGAATGTTGACTGAGCGCTTATAATAAACCAGGCTGGGTGCTGTGTCACCTGGGCCCCCCGGGAAGCAAGCACTTAGATGGACACAGGAGCACAAGAGGTTTATCAGGGGAGGGAGTGCAGGGGTAAGGCGCAGGAAGGGGAAGGAAGCAGGGCTGGGCCGGGAGAGCCTCAGACTGTGTTGCAGATCTAACACAGTCTTGGCCAGCCCGCTGTGTCCTCTGGGCAAAGAATGTTCCTTAGGATCTGTCAGCTAACTTCCCCCCTCGCAGATGAACAGCAAGTTCTTTCCTGAAGGGAGATAGCTCACCTCTATGGCTGCCCCTGGGAGCTCTGTGAAAGGAGGAGAAAAATAAGAAACAGTTCCTCTTGCCCTCTAGGAGTTCAGAGTCCACTCTAGAACAGAAGACAAACAGTCATGAAAGTCTCATTTGGATGCCCAGCTTCCGGAAGGCCTTTTAACTTTGGGAAGTTGCTCAGCTTGTGGCTAGCTCGGCTGGGAGCAGGACGGAGGCTTGGGGACCATGCAGGGAGGGCTCAGTGGAGACCAAAGGACAAGGGAAGAAGGGGGCAAGGGGTGTGTGATCAGGCAGGTGTGCAACCTGGCTGGCTCTGCCACCAGCCCCTGAGTGACCTTGGACAGGTCTCATCCCTCTCTGCGTCTCACTCAGTATGGCCATCTGCATCATGAAGGGCTCCTGACCGGATCAGAGCTGCTTGACCTTTTGAGAATCTGATCAAACCTTGGAGTCTTCTCCCCAAAAATGTGCATTTGACTTTTTTGTGTGTGGTAAAATACATATAAAATACTGTTTTAATGTACACAATTTAGTGACATTTAATACACACAAAATGTTGTACAACCATCGCCACTATCTAGATCCAGAACGTTTTCATCGCCCCAAAAGGAAACCCTGTATCCATTAAGCAGTCACGCCCCAGCCCCCAGCAACCGCTCAGCTCCTTCCTGTCTTTATTGGTTTGCCTGTTCTGGATATTTCATAGAAATGGAGTCATACAATACTCAGCCTTTTATGTCTGGTTTCTTTCATTTAACATAACATGTATCAGTACTTAGTTCCTTTTTATGGCTGGTTAATATTTCACTTTATGGGGATGCCACGTTTTGTTTATCCGTTCATCTGCACGTTTGATTTTGCACATGATTTTGCATTCAAATCCAGGGATTCCCTAAAGTTCACTCATGTGCCTCTGGGGTGGGGGCGGAACAAGGTCAGAGTACTTTGGACAGAGAGTTCAGTCACCTGAAAGGATGTATGTGTTTGGGGGTTGGTGATTAATTGCAATTCGGGAACTGCGGACTGGATACGAAGGGAGCTTTCTTAGAGGAGGTAGCACTTGAGGTGGGCCACTGGGTAAGCGCTCTATGAGCAGGACAGTGGCGGGCACTCCAGGGGAGGGCAAGCAGCCGGTACAAAGGCCAGGAGGAGGTGAAGCACAGCTCAGGGAACAGCATCACTCGGCCAGCGTGGCTCTAGCGGTCTCCTCCCAGTGCAGCAGCTCTGAGCAACTTCCTCAGGCGCAGGGAGGAGGTGGTGGCTAGGTTGACAGAAGCCATGACATAAATTATTGCTTCACGCCTCTGTTTATTTCTACCCAGCCAGGTGCCAGGCATGTCATCAGTTACTCCTTCCAGAGGGTGAACGGCCTGCCCAAATGGAAAGCATGTTTCCTCCACAGACTGCATCATCCATTTCCCAGGGACAGCCACCTTCCCAACGCCTGAGGCTGGGAGGTGTCCCTTCTCCAGCCCTTCACATCTGGCCCCCCTCCCAGTTCATGTTGCCACTCTGTCTCACTTCTGCGTACACCCCTGGCCCACTCCCCCACTGTTTCTGTTGCCCCCTCGCATCTGGCTCCTGCCCCCTTAGACGATGCATCACACCACTCCCCTCCTGACTACGACCTTGCCAGGCTCACGCTCAGCAGGAATCACACGTTCTTCTTAGCCCTGAAGACAGGCTGCAGCGGAAGGCTGCTTGCAGGTGGACTGACTTCAGCCTCAGGGATGATGTATAGACTCTGAGACCCTTCTTGAGAAGGACACAGGGCAGACTTTATGAAGCCACATAGAGCAGGGGCCTGGAGCAAGGGGGGGTTTAGGGGTAAAACGTGTGTTTGCTTCCCAACTTTGCCCCTGCCTGGGCTGTCCTCTTTAGAGTGGGGACAATGCCTGTCTCACAGGGTTGCTGTCACCCTCTATGGTGTCATCCTGTTTCTTATCCACAGAATCCTTATCACATGCACTTCTGTGGGGTCTGTCTGTGCCCACTAAAGCACAAGCTCCAGGGCAGCGGAAGCCTTGCCCGTCAGATTCATGGCTGTGTCCTCAGTTCCTGGGTGGCCGTGGCTGGCACGTGTAGGCTGTCCCAACAGATGGGGTGGGGGAAGCCTGCAGCAGCATCAGTGGGCTCATGGTAGCTGCCTTCCAGTACCTGTGGGGCAGGGAGATGGCTGGCTTCTCCCACGTGATATAGCACCCAGGGGCAAAACCACAAATCACAGTGACACGTTCCTGGGAGGATTGCTATAAGAAGATTTTTCTAAGAATCAGAGCTCCCTCCTGAGCACGCAGGAGTCCCAGCACTGGTCCAGACGGCCTGGGCTGCTGGGGGGGACACGCCCAAGAAGGATGGACACTGAGTTCTGGGCCTCTGCGCTGACATCCACCAAAAGGAAGCTTCTCTGCCCTCACCCCTCCCTCCTCGTCCTGGTCAGAAGGCCACTTGCTGAGGGCAGATTCAGGGCTGAGGGAGCTGGCTCACCTTGGGTGCCTGGTTCTAGATTGCGGGGGTAGCTGAGGAATTGCCCTGATCCACCATCCAGAATACACTGGAGCGTGGCCAGGAACTGAGCGGGAGGTGTGCCGAATTAAAATACCCAGGCCTAAGCCTCTTTCCAGCTGTGTCATCCAGCACGACGCCTCCCCTCTGAGTTTTATCTATCCCCCTTTCGAAGGACTCACTACCGCCTTCATCTACTTGCCAGGATCAATGCAAAGAGAGAAAAAGAATGATGTGTGTAGAAGTACTCTGAAAACTGTATAGATGAAAGGGATTGTAGTTAAGGCCCAGGACACTCAAGTCCACTAGATGTTTTCTCCCTGAGTGTGGTAAGCAGAATAATGGCTTCCCCAGAGATGTCCACATCCTAATCGCCAGAAGCTGTACATATGTTACCCTACAAGGCAAAAAGGACTCTGCAGAGGTGATTAAGGATTTGGAGATTTGGAGATTATCCTGGATCAGCTGGTGAGCCCCATGTAATCACAAGGGTCACTAAGAGAGGGAGGCAGAAGGGTCAGAGTCAGAGAGGGAGACGGGGTGACGGAAGCAGAGGTCGCAGTGTTGTGGCCCTGAGCCAAGAAATGCAGCAGCCTTTAGAAGCTGGAAAAAGCAAGGAACGGATTCTTTCCTAAAGCCTCTGGAGGAACACAGCTCTGCTGACATCTGGATTTTAGCCATTTCACACTTCTGACCTCTGTAAGACAATAAATTTGTGTTGTTTTAAGCTACCAAATTTGTGTTCATTTGTTACCGCAGCAAGAGGAAGCTAATATAGACAGGGTTATAGAAACATTGTTTGCAATCTGATTCTCTAACTCTCTTTTTCAGTACACCTTCTCAGTCAATGAAAGCTTCAGTTCTTACCCAAGTCAGCTCACAGCTCACAGCGCCCATGGTTGTCATTAAGTAGGTCACTGCATATCTGCCTTGAGCTCCATTTTAGCAGAGCATGCCACAATCAACACTCAAGGGTTCAAATCCCAGCTTGGTAATTTTCTAATGGAATGACCTTGGGCTAAGTCACTTAACCTCTCTGAGTCAGTCCTTCCCATGGCAAAAACGGGGGGACAGGATATGAGAATTAAATATAAGTCCCTCAAAAACTTTGCTTTCTCAGAAATTGAGTCATGTCTAGGGTTGCCAGATAAAATGCATGATGCCCAGTTAAATTTTAATATCAGATAAAACAAATAATTGTTAATGTAAGTATGTCCCATGCAATATTTGGGACATACTTTACAAACACATTCATTGTTTACCTGAAATTCAAATGCAACTGGTGGCTCTATTTTTCTTTGCTAAATCTTGCAACTTTAGTCTCGTCCCGGGTCATATGGCTTATAGGCAACCGAGCTAAGCGTCAGTCTCAGGCCTTTCAGCCCCAAGGTCAATGAGTATCCTACTCTATCACAGGCCTGACCTTGAGTAGATTCTCTGAGCCACATGGCAGCCCTGGACTCAATCCGGTTGAGACTTCAAAAACAAATGCAATTTAAACCTTGAAAACCCATTGCATATGTCAAAAATATCCAAAGTCATCATAAAAATCAAATTTAAAAACACAGGAATAAATGCTTATGTATATTATATATGTATACAGGATACATATGTATGTAAAATCGAGACTGAGTATGAAAATAAATGAAAGAAGAAACTACATGCAAATAAATGCTTTAACACATATTAAGTGTGTGAATTCAGTCTCTAACAGTGATGTTCCTTTTAGGATTATTGTTTCCTCTGCCTGATCTGGACCAACCCACAAATCCAAAGGCGTTTATAAAATACGTGGCAACTAACTGTGCTGAAGGCTTATGATGGCTTGAGTAGCCTTCTAAGCACCTTATGTTACCAACTTCTTTTTTTATTTTATTTTATTTTTTTAATTTCTTTTTTAGAGACAGACACCTTTTTTTTTTTTTTTAAGAGATGAGGTCTCATTCTGTTACCCAGGCTGGATGGAGTACGGTGGCTGGATCACAGCTCACTACAGCCTCAAACTCCTGGGCTCAAGCAAACCACCTGTTTCAGCCTCCCGAGTAGCTAGGACTATAGGTGCTCACCATCAGGCCTGATTAATTTTTTAATTTTTTGTAGTGACAGGGTCTCACTATGTTGCCCAGGCTGGTCTTGAATTCCTGGGTTCAAGCGATCCTCCTGCCTCAGCCACCTGAGTAGCTAGGACTACAGGAGTGCACCACAACGCCCAGCTGGATTTTTAAAATTTTTTATTGTTTGTAGAGATGGAGTCTTGCTGTGTAACCAGGGTGGTCTCAAACTCCTGGCCTCAAGCAATCCTCCCACTTTACAGATGAGGCAAATGAGGCATAGAAAAGCTAAGGGCCTTGCCCAGGATTAAGCAGCTAATAGGTGGGCGCGGCAGAGCTGGGATCTGAACACGGCACTCACATGCTGGGCCCCTAGTGGGGATGATTCGCAGCTCCCACGCTCCCAAACTGGGGTGCATGAATTGGAGCTTTAATTTGTCCTGGGACCTTCAAACCTTGCTCAGGATCAGGATTCCCAGCTTGATGGCTTTCATAGCTCATTTTTTTACTGTTCATGGATTAATCTGACAGGTCCATGCTTCGCGGGTCTGGGAAGATGGACTTTTCCACAGCAACTTCCTCAGTGATCCAAGGCAGCCTCCCTGAGCTGAGGCCCTGCCCACCTTGCCCCCTCCTCAGCACTGCCAAGGCCCTCAGAAAGGGGTTCTGGCCTCGAGCTGGGGGTCTTTATTACAATAAGAAAGCTCAGCCAACCACGTGAGGCCTATGTAAGCTGGTCAGGTCCAAGGGCAGGGGAAGCCCCAGGGTGAGACAGGGACAGCAGGAACAGAGGTGAGGAGGCCCTAGGTCCGGGGAGGGGTATAAGGGAGACTTAACCCAGAATGAGGGCAAAGCGAAGGCACACTCTGGGGTGTCCCAGGATCAGGAGTCTGGGAGGCGGGTGGGGGTGGTCACCACCTGGATTGATCAGCCACCTGAGGAATGGGGCTGTTCCTGCCTGACCTGTTACGGGAAGGCAAGGAGTCACATAGTGTGGGTGCCCGCTGCCCGGAGGCTGCCAGTCAGCCCCATGGTACACACCCTCCCAGCCACCTAGGAGGTGACAAGTTCTACACTGAGCCAAGGGAAAATTTTCCAGGAGCCCAAGGCTCCCTACTGACAAGTTTTGGCGTCACAGGGAAATGACAGGTCCCTCTCGGTTTTGTCAGGCACGAGGAATTCCTGGTTGGGACCCGAGTTCCCGAGAGCCAGCATGCCTAGGGCATTGTGAGGGAGTTAAGAACATGCCACCCAAAAATCTGGCACTCTGCTATATTGACTATTTTGAGTTAAAAGCACTTGAAAAATAGCAGGTGTGCGAAGATCACACGGACCTTCCTTTTGTTTCTTAAACTCAATAGATGAAATTCCCATGTGAAAGATGATCTCCCTACACCAGAGGAAAGTATTCTTAACATCAGGAACAGGAAGTTAGGCCACGTGTGGTGGCTCACGCCTGTAATCCTAGCACTTTGGGAGGCCGAGGTGGGAAGATCGCTTGAGGAAAGGAGTTCAAGACCCACCTGAGCAAGAGCGAGACCTCGTCTCTACAAAAGATAGAAAACTTAGCTGGGTGTGGTGGTGCATACCTGTAGTCCCAGCTACTAGGGAGGCTGAGGCAGGAGGATCGCTTGAGTCCAGGAGTTTGAGGTTGCTGTGAGCTAGGCTGACGGCACGGCACTCTAGCCCAGACAACAGAGTGAGACCCTGTCTCAAAAAAATAAATAAAACAAAAAGTTAGCTGCGCATGGAGAATCACTTGTGCTCAGGAATTTGAGACTGTGGTGAGCCATGACTGCACCTTGAATACTGACTGCACTCCAGCTTAGGCAACATAATCAGACCCCCGTGTCTAGTTAAAAAATACATGTATAAAAATAAATATGTATATATATACAGAGAGAGAGAGTTGAAATTTCTAGAAAATTCACTTCCAAAAAAGTGAAAAAATCTATGAAAGATAAAAAGGATAGCATACTGGAAGCCCTATCTGCAGCATAGAAGACAAAGAGTTGCTGTACTTGTAACATCTATCTATCTATTTATCATGTATCTGTCTATCATCTATCTAGACAGTCCACCCACCTTGATCAGGAAATTCTCAAGGCTAAATAAGCAAGGAGTTTAAATGTGCACACTACACAATAATTAGGAAACAAGTATGTAATGGAGAATGTTTAATCTGGTTGGTAAGCCTTTCAAATGTAAATTAAAACAAGGTACCATTTACATGTTTGATTATTATTATTTTTTTTCTTGAGACAGGGTCTCTCTCTGTTGCCCAGGCTAGAGTGCAGTGGCATCATCGTAGCTCACTGCAACTTCAAATTGCTGGGCTCAAGCGATCCTCCTGCCTCAGCCTCCCGAGTAGCTGGTACTACTCAGACATGAGCCGCTGTGCCCAGACTATTTTTAAACTATATTTTATATATATACATATTGTCAAAGTCAAAATAAAAATGTAGAGATGAATCTCTAAATTTAGCATTTTATTTGGGAAGTAAGAATTACTATTTGGAGCATACATACAGTCCAGTGGTCTTTGGTAAGTCTGAAGAACAAAGAGAAGTCTGGAGGTTTTATAAAAAGGAGAAATGTGGCTGCGTGTGGTGGCTCACACCTGTAACCCTAGCACTCTGGGAGGGCGAGGCAAGCTCAAGATTGCTTGAGCTCACGAGTTTTGAGACCAGCTTGAGCAAGAGCAAGACCCTGTCTCTACTAAAAATAGAAAAATTAGCCGGGCGTGATTACTTGTGTAAAGAAACAACAGGAATAACGAGTTACAAAAAAAAAAAAAACAAAAAAAACTACACTGCCCAACCTTGCTTGTGAATAACAGTAGCCAACTAGAAGCTGATATTATGGGGCAGGAGGACTTTGGGGAAAGCTCTTTAGAGGGAGCCGATATATGGGGAAAAAGCACACTGTTGCCCCTCCAGCCTTTCTCCTTGTTGCCTGGAATGTAGGCATGATGGCTGGAGCTCCAGGAACGATATTAGTCCACGTGGAGAGCTTAAAATTGAGAATGCGGAGCATAAAGTTAGAAGCCTGGGTTCTTCATGACCACTGAGCATGAATGAGTCCACCATGCTAGCCCTGAAATACCATGTCCAGACCTCTTCTACGTAAAGAAAAATAAATCCCTATCTTGTTCAAGCCTATGTTATTTTGGTTTTCTGTTATATGCAGTTGAACCTAAAATTAACCGATACACACACCAAACCTCTGTGGAAGGGAAAAGGGGACTTTCACACTTTAGTTTCTATGCGATGGTATCGCTCACATTTACCATTTTTATCTTTTACAATAAGAATGCATTCACGTATTTCTCCTATAAGCATCTCTTTGGGAGCCCTGGAGAACTTGGCTTGAGTGCAAGCCCCACTACTCCCTAGCTATGTGACTTTGCTCAGTCAATTAATTTCTCTGAGCCTGTTTCCTCGTTTGTAAAATGGGCATGATGATAATAGAACTTATCTCATTGGGTTCTCATGGAGCTTAAATAAGCTAATGCAGATAAAATTCTTGGCACAGTACCCGGCTTACAGCTATTACTGTACTACATTATGCTATCATCTAGGCACTGGTGGTGGCAGAACCAATTAGAAAAACCTGGGCCATGTTGTTGAGTAAAAAAACAGGTTGCGAAACTGGCACGTGAGTATGATCCCTTTTGTGAAAAATTATTTTAATGTCTGCATCTACATGCATATCTATGCATCAAGAGATGTCTGGTGGGATGGTTGTCCAAATGTTAGTAGTGGTAATTTCTGGGTAGTAGGATCTTTGCTTTCTTCCATATGGTTGAAAAAGAGCATGTATTATTTTTTGAGCAGGAAGATAAAAAAAAAAAGAAAACCTTTTGGAAAACAATGCAATAATTCACGCCAAGAATCATCAAAGCATTTATACCCTCTGACCTAGTCGTCTCACTTTTGGGAATTGACCCGAGGAAATAATTTAAATAAAGGAAGAAGCTATATCCATAAAAACATGCACTACAGCATTATTTATAATAGGGGAAATCGAGTAACCACATAAGCGGCTTACATTAGGATAATGATTATTAAATTATTCACTCATTGGAACACTGTGCAACAATTGAAATAAGATGATGACCATGTAGCAATGTGGAAAACTGCTTCTGACAATGAGAAGAGAAAATGGCAGAATGCAAAATTAGATCTGTGCCTGGGTCAGAACGGAACAAAGGGAATGCAGGCAAATGAAAACAACTTAATTTGTTAGGGCCACTGATTGTGGGAGATTCTTTTTTCTTTTTCACTTGGAATTCTGCCTAATGTTTCTATTATGTTATTTGTTTAATAACAATAATTGGCTTTAAAAATTCCCTCAGGGAAGAGAAGGGGCAGCTGGGAGAGGAAGAGAGAAGGGAAATCTGGGACTCTATCAGGAGAGAGGTCTGGGTAAGAGAAATTCAGGGGTAATTTACAAGCCAGGGAGAAACAGCTCCTGCTCAGTCTTCCACCTGGGTGGTCCCAGAGATTGCATCCCCTTTGCTCTGAGACTTGGCAGTGATCAGATGACCAAAAGACTTGCCAAAGTTAGAGAGGCAGTATGTTAGCTGATGATAAAGCTAGGGTCAAGAATGCTTTTCAGGTTGGAATCATCTGGAAAAATTGATCATGCTTGCTATTGATGAGATCGTAGAGAAATGAGCACTAACAAGCTGGCAAGAGGGTGAACCGGGCAGGCTTCCTGGAGGGTAGGTTGGCACTGTGAATCCAAACAGAGGATGTGTATATCCTCAGAGTCAGCAATTCCATCTCTTGAGATTTATCCTAAACCCAAGGAAATGATCAAACCAGTGCATAAAAATATTTACATAAGACGTTCATCACA